>WWET01000962.1:404086-420610 GCA_011038615.1 Limnodynastes dumerilii
TATAACAGTTACCAGCGTTATTATAACAGTTACCAGCGTTATTATAAGGAAGTTCTGAAGAAACGGCCGCAACTGGGAAAAATGGTTTCATTCTTCACCAGGACAATGCGCCTGCTCACACAGCACTTTCTGTGACCAACAATCCCATTACTACACTTGAACATCCTCCATATTCACCCGATTTATCACCTTGTGACTTTTATCTTTTCCCAAACGTTAAATCAGTGCTTAAAGGGACACATTTTGAGTCAGTTGAAGGAAACGGCAGATATGTTAAAACAACTGACAGAAATTGATTTGCTCCATGCCTTCCACCAGTGGAAAACAAGACTACAGCGATGTATTAGAGCAAATGGGGAGTATATTGAAGGGGACAAGCATTACATTTGTAACACCAATAAATAAAAGTGAATCTTGATATTTAATAGACATACCTCGTATTAGTTGATTTCATATAAAATCTTCTTTCCCTGTATTTTTGACTTATGTATCTAGATCTATAAATTCTAGGGCGCAGATTCGATTCTGTGTAATCATTTAGACTTGGATACTTACATCTTCTGTATGTAACATATATTCTGCATGAGAATAAAATGCTGCTATATTAGTAAACTATTTCTCTGTTGTATCAACAATCCATGCAAATAATGGTATTAGGAGAAACTAGTGCTGCATTCATGCAGTTTATCTTCTAGAAATATTTTTTTCCACTAAATCAGCCAGAAGTCTAAGCATATTTTAAGCGTGATTTCCAGGGGCTTAGGGCCGTATTCACAGATCCGTTTTTTAATAGTACGCAACTATACGCACGCACGTAGCAGGGCAACACCCACCAACACCACGACACTCCCCTCTCCCTGCCGTGAAATCGTAGACTTACTCCTCCATAGACAACTCTGATCTTTCAGTATGTACTTACGTGTGTCTATGCCTTCCGTCCGTTCGGTATAGCCGCGTCCTCATGCATTCATTTAAATGTCTCCCCCCACCCACTTTCATGTCCATTTTCAAGTACGTATTTCTATGCCGCCCATCCGAACGTATGTCCCCAAGTGTGATTCACATGTCCGTGCATAAAGCACTTACTTACGAGCGTATAATCAACGTAACTTATATAAATAAAGTTACTACGCATGCGCAGTTAAAAAATACCTAAAAATATGCACACAATTCCATGTAAAAATGGATCTGTGAATACGTTCCATGTTCTATTCTTCTTGTGAAGTGCCTTTTACCATCTATTACTTTAGCAGAGCATCACGTTTTTTCTCTTGCTCCTCTATGGGCTGTGAGATAGAATATGTGATATAGCTGCACATGATGTGCTGTTCCGAAGGCCCATGCTTCTCAATGAGCAAATAGACACACTCTATAAATGAATATATCTGGGGGCTTTTCAATGAGCAAATAGAAACACTCTATAAATGAATATATCTGGGGGCTGTTTGTTCTGTTGCTGCTGCTTCGTAAATGCGTATCTTTCAGAAATTGGTTACTGCACATGCGCAGTCATACTGACTACCCAATATATGTAGCCTTTAGGAACGTAGATTAACTACAACCGGTATTTAAAGACTGCACACAGTTATTTAAGAAAGAAGAGAAGTACCACAGAAGAGTGGGTGTGGGGAGTGATTTACATGAGCCGGGGAGGGCGTGGTGACGGGATTTCTGTGCGTATTTTCCTTCTTAAGATGGAAAAACGCATGGGGCGTTGTGGAAGACCTATAGCAATCTTAAGTGCCTTAGATTGGGGGAGGTGGTGTGGGAGGTAGCTTCAATTTAGGTGAGGACACATGTGTATCCGCACCTACCTAAAACCTTTGCATCTTTGAATCAGGCTCATTGTCTTAAAAAGTTAAACAATAGTATACAAGAGTTTCTACTGACAATACTGCTAACAATAAATAAATTGAAATATACATTATGATTGATTATTAAATTGAATTAATAGGAAATAGTAATAGGTTTCTGGATTTTTTGATGTTATTGATAAGATAGGTTAAGAGAACTTATGTAACCTTGTGTTCCTCTGTTGCTGCATAGAAATATAAGACCTGATTCACAATTGAGATCCGTAAGATCGATTCAGAGGTGCTACAAAGTCAAGTTAACCACACCCCCAGTCTCGGAAGTGCCACGGATGGATCTCCTGTTGTGCGTACATTTAAGAACAAATGTGTTTCCTTAATGTGAATTACACATCCTTTATAGTTTCTTACAGTTACTCAGCATTCACTGATACGCAACTAAGAGCACTTGTTGATTTTTTTCAACAACCAGCATCATTGTATTTATATCTTTCTATTTGCTGACTATTAAAAGAATTTTGCATTTGTTTCTATTATTTATTTTTCATCTTGTGCAATGGTATATTATTTTTGTGAATTACTGTCTATACCGTTAATTTTTTTATTTTAGTTAAAAAATACATTTAAATATTGTTTTTGTATTATTAAATATGTTGTTATACGCTTTTTTTAAATGATTATTGTGTTTTGTTTTTAGCATTAAGTATGTGACTATGTTAATTATTAAAATTTATTTTAAAAAATTGTATTTAAATACAAATTTCATTATGTATTTCTTAATAATGTTTACTGTTTTTTCATAGTAAAAAAATACAATTATATTTAACTTATGAAATGTTTATATTTTAATAATGAAATAAAATTATTAAGTTAAATTATTAGCATTTATTTTAAACACAAATGGAAACTATAGAGGAGAAGAAAGAAAAAAATCTTAAGCTTGGTAGAGGGCTACCTTAAGTTTTGCATACTGTTGCATTAGTATGACCCTTGCACTTGTGCATCACTTGTGACTCTAAAGGTACACCCCTACTGTACATTAACAGTGCGCGTGCTGGCGATTTGCATTAAGAGTCATAACCCTCTATGTACACATGTGGAACACTTTACATGCCGAAGCGTGAATCAGTCCTCTGTATCCTGGTTTCTGTGTGGGATAACTGCATTCTCTCTATTAATACTTAAACATTTCTTGTTGCCAGGCAACGAGAAACATTTTTGGTTCCACGTGACAGTTAGTATTCTGTTACTAGGCAATTGGATGCCTTTATTTTCTAACCGTTTTAAAGGAGCATATGATTATATTCTGCATACACGGCTAATAGTGACGCAGTTTGATTTTCATATATAATGTTTATATTATATTCATATTATTTACTATTTGAGGGACTTGATTCCATTGTATTATATATTTGTCTCCTGAGTCATGCTTATTTTGTATATGTTGTTTATATCGAGCTCTTAGTTTTCTACATTTTATCCCTCTAATGTCCAAAGCTGTCTATGTCTCTGATTTTCTTTGCAGAAAATATGAAGTGATCAATAAAATCATAGCAAAGACTTACTTTCTGAACATTCATATCTGGAAATTAGTACATTGGGGAAAAAAAAGTTCAAATTATTTCACTTTTTAACAGTTCAGTTCAGAAAATAAAAGAACATCTGATTGATTATGGGTTACAACACAGTTATGTTAATTGACTGCATTATACACATGTATATAAAAGCTAAGCTGCCAATCAACCAATTAGAGACCTAACACAAGGATTAGACACCAGCTAATTCTGCTGTATTTCCCTGACTAATGGTAATAATAATTTTCTTATCTCAATTACATTTTACTGTATGTAAATCTTACGTGACTTCTTTTCATGAGCTGAATCATTTTATTACATTTTCTATAAGAAGAGATACAGGATCACAATGATAAATGTTACCTCCCATCAAATACTACTGGTGGTGAAGATGCTCTTCCCTCTCATGTAAAAACCCGCTGGCTAACTAAAAATAGATATTGGTGATCAATAGAGATGCAGTGATATCATGGCTGCAGATGCCCTTCATGTGTCCAATAAAGAGGCAACTGGATTAAATACAGCTTTGTATGCAGAGACATGACTGATCAGAACTCAGGTATGTCACATGGGGCCCAGTAATGAAGGTATAAAAAGTCATATAAAATAAACACATGCAGGTAAGATGCTCGGTCCATTCTGCACAATGAAAAAATACTGTATATAAGCTGTTAAGGAAAATTGAGAACTAGTTAGGAATAAAGGGGCGTATTTAGAGATCCGTTCTAGATCGGACCGCGTACGCCAAACCCCTTCTCACCCATGACACTCCCCTCTCTCGGCCACGCTGTCAGTGACTTCTGCCTCCATAGACCACTTGTATCTTTCCGTGTGCAGTTGCGTGCGTATGTGCGATTCATGATATAGCGCCCACTTTCCTTCATTTAAATGCCTTTCCCTGCCCATTTTTATTTAAATTTTCACGTGTGTATTTTCGCGTCACATAACCGTACGTACGTACCCACGTGTGATTCACAAGTCCGTCCGTAAGCCACTTCCGCACGTATTGTCTACGTGAAGTATGTACAAAAAGTTGGTATGCATGCGCAGTTGAAACGTAGCCAAAAATACGCACGGAACTCGCCGTGAACACGTTTCTCTGAATACGACCCAAAGATTATTTTCATGTGTTTTGGTCCATAATTAATCACTAAAATATACATTTTAGATTTTCAACTATTCAAAATTTGACCACAAACCATTAAGTCAAATGGGAAATGTAAAAGAACTGTCCAGAGTGAATTGTTTAGGTGCCAGAAATGCTCTGTCCCTAGGACGAAACATGAGGGGGGGTCTGTAAAAGAAACATTGGTTGTGTAGGGATGCTACATATGTTGCTGCTTTCTATCCTATACATCTATCCTAAACACCAGGAAATTGTATTGTTTGTTGTGCGTCTGTTTCTGACACGTTGCAAAGCCAGTTCAGTGTTGCTAAAAGTCAGTCAAGGTTTTCCGGGGTTACAGATGGAGAGAGAGAGGTCGGGCTCCATTCATCAGGCCCATCTCAGGTCTTAAGGGCCTCCAGCCTGAAAGCAGGCTGATTAGAACAACACTTGTGTGAGGGTGTTATAAAGCTGTCAGGCTAAACATAAAGGCCTCAAGTGAGGTCCAGATGTGTGCGTAAGCCAGCTGACATGTCGTATTTGGTATTGATTTTCTACTGCGTATGAAATTGAAGAGCACTCAATCACGTCCCATTCAGACCAGAGCATAACCTGAGCTGTGACGACTTGCACTGAAGGATGTGTTGTAGGCGTGTGTGGAGGCACATAGAGAATGTACCTTAAGGGCGTGGCCAAACAAATGCACCCAATCCCGAGCTGAACACAGATGTAAGAAACTAGTGTTTAGGTTAAAACATTTGCACCATTGGCCAGGTTATGTCTCAGTCTAGAAGGCTGACACTCCACATCCCACACTTGTATTGTACACGCTGCAAATGCACTACTATAGCCATGTAATCGCTGATGATGAATTGGAATCACTGCTGGTCAATTGTAATATATTTTCTATAGAAGTAAAAAAAAAAATAATATTTATTTATAAAGAATATCTTTATATTGTTTCCATTTAGTGCGATCATATGTCCATTAAAGTGCTCGCCCTATTCATAACAGACTTGGGACTCCATTTACAAAACAGCGATGCCTTCGTGTTCATGAAACGGTCTTTATCCCGTGAAACAAAGGCATCACTATTTACAATGCAATGATCGCCATGGAAACCATGGTAATCATTAGCATTAGCACCCCCGATTGCCAGCCAGCTCTAATGAATGCGGGCTGCCTGATTGCTATATTTACTATAATGACAACATTTTTTAAATATTTTTTTTTTTATAATAAACAAATAACTTTAATTATTTAAATATATATTTTGCCCACTGTAATCATCAATGGTGTTCCTTGTTCACTTAAAATAGCAGAACAATATGTATAGAAAATAAAGATGCTGGATATGTGTGTAGGAGCAGGTGAATAAAGAGAGAGATGGACAGTAGAGAGAAAAGGTGGTAATTAATGAAGACAAGGTAGAGGGGTGATAACAGGAGGGAGGGAGGCCCAGCTCATAAGAGCTTAGTGGGGGGGGGGGGGGGGACAATATAACTTTATACAACTCTATATGAGGAACGTATATAACTTTATACAACTCTATATGAGGAACGTATATAACTTTATACAACTCTATATGAGGAACGTATATAACTTTATACAACTCTATATGAGGAACGTATATAACTTTATACAACTCTATATGAGGAACGTATATAACTTTATACAACTCTATATGAGGAACGTATATAACTTTATACAACTCTATATGAGGAACGTATATAACTTTATACAACTCTATATGAGGAACGTATATAACTTTATACAACTCTATATGAGGAACGTATATAACTTTATACAACTCTATATGAGGAACGTATATAACTTTATACAACTCTATATGAGGAACGTATATAACTTTATACAACTCTATATGAGGAACGTATATAACTTTATACAACTCTATATGAGGAACGTATATAACTTTATACAACTCTATATGAGGAACGTATATAACTTTATATAACTCTATATGAGGAACGTATGTAACTCTATATGAGGAACATATATAACTCTATACAACTCGATATGAGAAACATTTTGCCACAAGGCATAATCCTCATGGTAGCCAATCTCTGCCATGTCTGTAACACTGGTCACACATTGGTCTATTCTGCTGCTTTGTATAACTGTCAGGGAACAGAAGTAACATCCAACCTTGCACCATAGGATTTCCATAATGAGACTGCTCAGTAATTATTTTGACTAAGAGGCGCCTTTAAAATATAACTGAGACCCTAAATGTGCTTCAGACTGAGAAAGTTTGGGAACCACTCTACTAAATTTTTTTGTGTTTACAAGGAGATTCACAGTTACGTAGTTTTCGTCTTACGTACGTTGCATGCGTAGTAGCTTATTTACGCTATCTACGTACCATTTCAGTACGTATATTGCGTTAGCGTGGTCTTTAATACAGCCCATGAAGAGGTAAAATATCCCTGTAGTATATTTCCTGTACTCAGGACACTGCACAGCTTTAATATAAAATGACAAAACATAAGAGACAAGGATTACTTTTCACAATCAAAAATCAGTTACAATTGTTAGGACTGGAAGTATTTAATTAGTAACCATGGTAGCCTCGCTTTGAAGTGGCTAAACGGTAAACAAAGTATCTTTACTGTTCGGTGAAGATACTTTGTAAAGATACTTTGTTTACCTTTAGTTATCCTTAGTAATCCTTGTCTCTTATGTTTTGTCATTTTATATTAAAGCTGTGCAGTGTCCTGAGTACAGGAAATATACTACAGGGATATTTTACCTCTTCATGGGCTGTATTAAAGACCACGCTTACGCAATATACGTACAGAAATGGTACGTAGATAGCGTAAATAAGCTACTACGCATGCAACGTACGTAAGACGAAAACTACGTAACTGTGAATCTCCTTGTAAACACAAAAAAATTTAGTAGAGTGGTTCCCAAACTTTCTCAGTCTGAAGCACATTTAGGGTCTCAGTTATATTTTAAAGGCGCCTCTTAGTCAAAATAATTACTGAGCAGTCTCATTATGGAAATCCTATGGTGCAAGGTTGGATGTTACTTCTGTTCCCTGACAGTTATACAAAGCAGCAGAATAGACCAATGTGTGACCAGTGTTACAGACATGGCAGAGATTGGCTACCATGAGGATTATGCCTTGTGGCAAAATGTTTCTCATATCGAGTTGTATAGAGTTATATACGTTCCTCATATAGAGTTGTATAGAGTTACATAGGTTCTTCATATAGAGTTGTATAGAGTTATATATGTTCCTCATATAGAGTTGTATAAAGTTATATACGTTCCTCATATAGAGTTGTATAGAGTTATATATGTTCCTCATATAGGGCCTGATTCACACTTAAGAATCTTCTTAAAATAAGAACTTAAAGTCACTCCTGGGCAAAACCATGTTGATTGCAGGGGGAATTAATTTAATTGTATTCTTTGCATGCAGGGATATATCTTTGAATTGCTTACTGCACACAGATACTGACCAGCTTTACTATTACACTGTTATTTAGACTTGGGCTGGGAAATATCACCTCTCAACACTAGTACTGTTTGCAACATATGAAATATGACTCCCCTGCAATCAACATGGTTTAGCCCAGGTGTGACTTTAAGTTCTTATTTTAAGAAGATTCTTAAGTGTAAATCAGGTCCATAGTGAGGAAGAGACTACAAGGAAACGTATACTTTCTTCATTGTTTCCATCTCTTTCTCATTAATATAGGGAGCCACATATTTTACTGAACATGCAGAATTCAAAGCCTACTGGCACATACAGGTCAAAGGCAACTAAAATGGCTCCATTCTGATTCTATATATAATGATACTGGTGGCCAATTACTTATCTGGCTTCTCAAAGAGAATAAAAAAATATGTAATAAAAAGTCATGTAATGGTCAAGGACAAGATGTTTAATGACAAGAAATGTAATAATGTCGTAGAGAAGTTGGTAAGACAAAATTTCTTGAAGGAACATTATTCTTCACACAGCCGCAACTATGTCACCCATAAAGCTATATTGGGACAGAACTCTGCTTACATCTTTTGTTGTCTTCAAAATGTTCACAATGAAAGGACCGTAATTAGAGATCCGTTTTTGAGTGAAGTTGTGTGCGTATTTTTAGGTATGTTTCAACTGCGCATGCGTAGTAACTCATTTGACATAGGTAACGTTGACTATACGCGCGTAATTGCCTGACGGACTTGTGAATCGCACTTGGATACACACGTCCGGATATGCAATGCAAAAATATGCACATGAAAATTTAAATAAAAATGGGCGGAGAAAGGCATTTAAATGAAGGTATGTGGGCGTGACTAACATGAATCGCACGTACGGAGGACACATATACGCACGCAACTGCTGACGGAAAGTAACAAGTGGTCTATGGAGGCGGAAGTCACCGACAACACGGCTGAGAGTGGGGAGTGTCATGGGTGTGAGGGGGTGTGGCCTGCACCGGCCGTGTGTATAATTGCGCTCCTTCAAGGAAACGGTTCTCTGAATACGGCCCAAAGTCTTTAAATTGAATAATTAAATGTCTTTGTTTCTCCCCTTTATGTTTAATCCTACTTTCCAGAATGGTAAAGTGATGGATCTCTTCCGGGGGTGGGTGGATTGAAAACTCACAAATTTAAGAGATCTAGACGGTCCTAACTTTTACCCAAGCCCAAGAGAACTTCAGTCACCCCCTAACGCACACCAGCAATACAGTCATCCGCACGTTTACTGAGCTAGACTAGAGTTGCCGACTCTCCTGAAATATCCGGGAGACTCAAGAAATTTGGACAGGTCTCCCGGTATCCCGGGAGAACCAGCAAAGCTCCCGCAAGCCCCACCAGCTATGAATTTATACTGTAATCCCTAGCGTTACTAGGGATGTGCGGGACTTGATGATGTCATCAAGCCCCGTCCATCCCCTGAAACTAGCCCCCAGGGGGCGGGGCTTAATGACGCGATTTGCATAATTCACGCCATTAAGCCCCGTCGCTTGCAGAAATCCATGGCTTCCCTCTGGGTTCTCCCAGAGGGAAGCTCTAAAAAGTCGGCAACCCTGAGCTAGACTGATATTATGATTTGAGAATAAAGCTGTCACAACCAGAGAAAGATAGGGGTGCAATATCCCACCATTATCATTAACCCAGAGAATAATTGAACCATACTAAGGTTCGGGGCAGATTTTTGTACTGGATATCTTTATTTCCCAACATCACAACTGACCACAATTTAAAAACCCTGATACATTCATACACAATGTCAGCACTTACAGAGAAATACTTTTGTGCATATATCATAGAGAATACATGTCTCCTAGTGGCAGAATTCATATGTGTCTGTCTGATCATTACATGTGGAGAGTCTAGGGCTACACTGGTGCATTGTTTATGGGAATGCTATTGTATTAAGAGATTTTGGAGCCAGGGCCAATTATATAATAATATTATAACCTTCAGCTAGACATTGTTGTCCCCAGAGTGGCTGATTCTGAGTCTCATAGCTAATCCTCACTGCAAATGAGCCATCCGACCAAACCCATGCTAACAATGGGCTGGATCCAGACTTAACTAACTGCTTGAAATTAGTTACTCCTGGGCAAAACCACGTTGATTGCAGGGGGAGTGAAGTTAATTGTATTCTTTGCATGCAGGGATATATCTTTGAGTTGCTTACTGCACACAGATACTGACCAGCTTTACTATCACACTGTTATTTAGACTTGGGATAAGAAACATCACCTCTCATCTCTAATACTGTTTGCAACAGATGAAATATGACTCCCCTGCAATCACCATGGTTTAGCCCAGGAGTAACTCATTTCAAGCACTTACTTAAGTCTGGATCCAGCCCAAGGTTACTTATGTGTCAACTCTGCAGAGTATATCACATACTAATTAGAAATGCTACATATTCAGTATAAGATATTTTATTTATAAATTGAGTGCACCATAAAGTATTAAAATTGCAAGGCATTGTGGAAAAGATCCAGACTAACTATTTTCATGTGAAAGGATCTCTGATAAATAGATTTGGATAGACACAACTGCTGATCTGCATTATCCAGATTTGTTTGTTTGTGCATTTTAACCTCTCCTCTGTACGAACAGATAGCTAACAGCCCGGTCATACCTGACTCATGTAAAAGGTGCAGTCAGGACAAAATGACCACCATATAAATAACAAGGAACAATAACAGGTCCTGTGCTCAATATAATAGTTTATAACACCATGGGCCATATTTACTAAGCTGCGGGAAAGGAAAAGTGGAGCTGTTGCCCATAGCAACCAATCAGATTCTAGTTGACATTTTCTAGTATGTAATGGGAAAGTTAGAGCTAGAATCTGATTGGTTGCTATGGGCAACATCTCCACTTTTCCTTTCCCGCAGCTTAGTATGTCTGTTTTAAGACAATTCCTCCCTTTTTGAAGCACTAGTCCTGTTTATGTTCCTTGTATTTACAGCGATAATTTTTTATACACTTGCACACATTTAATATATTTGAACAGATGTGCGGCCTCTTGTTACTAATTACTAGTTTACTGTACTTTGGGGGTCTGACCCTTCCTCAATATGGCTGCTGCAAACTTTTAAATGGAGGAATTGTCTCACCACAGACAACCTGAGTTTATATATTACAACACAGATAGGAACTCATCTACAGGAGGTGCTCTATTCGGTAGTCTGGTTTCGGTCCAATAATATTATTATAGTTTTAGCTTTGTGTGTTTTTTGTAAATTCTAACATTAAACTAGGCCTTGTGATAAATTGTTTACCTAATGCTGACCATACACAATGCAATGTCACTGACAACAGTCAAAATGTTCAACACACCAAACACCACACACTGCCCAATTATTAGGGTCCCCCCCCACCTTATAGGATAGACCCAGCGGTTGTCAAGTTGTTTGTGCGGATGAACCATCCGATTATTACGTCATATGTGTATATGTCTACGTAATATGCTAAGTGGTGCTTGAGAGGATTCCATAGTAGGTAACTGGTACTCCCCCCAAAAAACATTGAAAACCTCTAGTGTCTGCCATTCCCTACTTGATAATCAGGCCAATCAACTGATAATCACCTTTAGCTTTAGCCTAGGTCTGGCCAACCTGTTTCTCTCCAGGTGCTGAGGAACTACAAGTCCCCGTATGTATGTTCTCCCCGTGTCTGCATGGGTTTGCTCCGGTTTTCTCCCACATGCCAAAAACATTCAGGTATGTTAATTGGCTGCTGACTAAATTTACTCTATGTGTTAGGACCTTAGTATGTAGCTCCAGGGACTGATGTGAATGTCTAATGTTTTCTGTAAAGTGCTGCAGACAATTTGTGGCCCTATATAAATAAGCAATAATAATAATAATTTAACAGTTAAGGTATGATATCTTATGAATTAAACGACATCCCTCTTGAGGTAGAAAAAAATACATAAATAATGGGTGAAAAGACAGTGCAAAGATAAAATCCCTAAAAATACTACAAAGTTTTTAAAAAAGTTTTAAACTCAAAAGAAAGGGCCATGGCCGAAACGCGTTAAGCTTCCTCTGTTTGCTGCATCCAGGGGACTCTCCTTCCATAGTTCCTGTGACTCTGCTCGAGTAATTCCATCGGTAGCTGGACGTCCTTTTTCTACCCTCGGTTGTGAAGCATTGTGCACTTTTGGTATAAGACTCCTTATTTAGGCTCTGCATGTTCCTTTTGTTGATTTATGTTGTATGGGGACACTTATATGGTTTCTATTGATGCTCAGTATTTTTATTGTTTTTATAGTTAATTTTGATTATCTTAACAGTAAAGTTTAGATTTTTTTTTGTATATCTCATTGTTGGTTTCCTTTATGGCACTAATCATTTATTATCTCTCCCATTTATGACCTGTGGAAATCTGCATATATTGGAGGGACTTTCTAAAGGAAAGTGTTGTCCGGATTTTACCATCTGGGGTTTCTATTGACTTTTCCGGGATTTAAAGGACCCTTTATCTATTCATCGGATTACTTTTTACCTGTATGCCGTTTAAAACTTGTAAAACTTTGTAATATTATTAGGGATTTTATCTTTGCGCTGTCTTTTCATCCATTATTTATGTATTTTTTCTACTGATCATTTTAGTTTTATCATTTATTTTGGACACTCTGAGGGTGTTTTAGCTGCTTGCAAAGATTTAGAATAGCGCTTTTAAGAGATCCTATCCATTTTTATTATCCCTCTTGAGGTCTTCACGGCATTACGCGCCACTAGTGAACAGCCCCATAGACTGGGACATTCAATCAGCTGCATAGGTGCGGAGTCTGCACAAAATACACCCATTCCTGACATATATGCATTATTATCTCCCCTTGGAGAGGATGTTAGGATGATAAGACGAGTTACTGCAGAGATTTCCCCGGCATTTACTGTTAATATCATAAGGTGATACAGATTCTGTATAGCTGGAGATTCATCTTACAGACATGAAAGAATAAATATGATGACAGAGAAAGATCACAGTCAGTAACAGTGACTTGAATACAATTGAGCATAATAACATCTCCATGGCTGATCATGAAGAAATGGAGGACACATCAAGCATTAGACATAAGGAAGAGAGAACCATTCTGCTGGGAGCTCGCAATTTAGAGGGAGGGTAATAAGAGACTATAGGTGCATATAAGGCAAGAGTGATCAGTGAGGCAGAAGGATTGGGTTTTAGGGAAATCAATCATGAACAGGTGAGTTTTAAGGGAATAATAAAGGATTAAAGTACTATGTACTGTATATTGTTACAAAAGTCTTTAGCAGATACCTCTGCTGGTGTTAATGGGCTGGATCCAGACTTAAGTAAGTGTTTGAAATTAGTTACTCCTGGGCTAAACCATATTGATTTCAGGGGGAGTCATATTAATTGTATTCTTTGCATGCAGGGATATATCTTTGAATTGCTTACTGCACACAGATACTGACCAGCTTTACTATTACACTGTTATTTAGACTTGGGATAGGAAACATCACCTCTCAACTCTCATACTGTTTGCAACAGATGAAATATGACCTGTAATCAACATGGTTTAGCCCAGGGATGGCCAAACCCGGGCCTCAAGCACCACCAACAGTGCATGTTTTCCAGGTCTCATTGTTGGGGCACAGGTGTATTCATTACTGACTGAAACATTAGTAAAGATCTACAGGTGGTAGTGATTATCTCAGCTCTGATTATCATGCACATGATAAACATGCACTGTTGGTGGTGCTTGAGGCCCGGGTTTGGCCACCCCTGGTTTAGCCCATGAGTAACTAATATCAAGCACTTACTTAAGACTGGAACCAGCCCAATATTATGGTCTTACACCCCTCCTGTGTCCTGCTCCAGGCCAGGTCTGCCCCTACTGGTTTCTTTTCCATCACTACTCCCTCATTCACTGCTGCATGTCAGGGTGGCTGACTCTCCCGGAATATGCGGAAGACTCCCGGGCAGTTCTTCCACTATCTGGAAGAGCAGGCAAATCTCCCGCAAGTCTTTTCCCACTGCCTGTCATCCCAGTAATCCCTAATGTTACAAGAGATTGGACAGGATGTTCGTCATTAAGCCCCACCCACCCCCATGTACACTATGGATGGCAGTGATGATGGACAGGAGGCGGGCTTCAGGACGTGATTTGCATAAATTGTGTAATTAAGCCCCGCCCCATGACAGAATCTATTTCTTTCCTGCAAGATTTGCCAGAGGGAATAAATAGAAGGAAGGAAACCCTGCTGCATGTGCTGCTGAACTTCACTGAGCTGTTCTTAACATGTGTGAAGTTTGACAAATTATAGCTCAGAAAATAAGACTGGACCTGTCCTTTACCCACAGTGGCTAACATCTGCATCACATGGTCTTCTCCGAATCATGTGACCTTAAAATCTAAGGAGATCACGTAGAGCCACCAACACATGTGACATCAGAGATCCCAGGGGAACCTCTCTCTTTCTCCCCATAGGAAAAAGTTATGTTATTCTTCATTTCACCGTAAAAACATGGGACCAGATCCAGAGGTTTAAAAAAAAAAAAAAAAAAAAAAAATCGGCCATGTCAAATAAAAGAAATCGGCCATGTTCAATTTCAAATCATAATTTTTTTCTTTGCATTCAGGGAGCACACTTTGCTTCTGATTTTCACACACATACACTAAACAACTTTATTTATCTTAACTCTAAGGGCCTGACTCAATTAACAATTTGTGCCGCAATAGACGGGAAAATGTTCGCAGTGCACATTTTCCCGTCTATTACGGTAGCTGATTTTTTGCGCGTCTCTATGTGATGCAAATAAAAATCAGAATTAAAATTTGCAAAATTATCTTTGCGCTGCAAAATACGCGGTTGCGAGGGTAACTGAATCAGGTCCTAATAGCGTTTATGACTGATTCAATTTGTAATTTTTCTCAGGTGTAAATTTCCACCTGATTCTGATTTTCACACTCTGGGGTTGATCTAGAGCTGCACTTCCGTCTATATTTAAGACAGAAGCACAGACATGAGCACTACGCATGCTCAGAACACGAGCGCCCACAGAAAGATGGCCGATCCAACAGCGAGCGCATCTGACGGCACTGCACCAGTGGAACTGTGAGATGCACAATATTTACATGAGAAAAGGGGCGTCTTTCTTATTTAAATATGCAGTTTCGGTTATCCCTGTGCCTTCGTGAAATCCCAGGGGATGTGTTAGTGGAGGGCGCAGGTACAGTATAGTAAAAAAAAAAGATAAAGGATATTAATAAAGAAAGTAAACACATAATAAAAGATAAAACATAGCAATAAGGCATGCAGATGTTTGTAAAACCACAAGTGCCAGCATGCCCTGTAATTTAATGCCCGCTGTGACATGTAAATGGTTGGCCGTTACACTAAAACATGAATCTGAAACGTTCCATCGCTGGCCGAGGGTATATATATAACCCATTGACAGTAGAACTATTAGCGCTAAGATGTCCTGGAGACAGGATATAAGTATCGCGCTCTGAAAGGGCTTTTTTTGCCAAGACCTCCCCCCAGAATAAAAGTTTACAATATGGGATCCATTACAGATGAAGATCCCATCAGAGCAGGTATAATTTATTATTTATTTTACTGTATTTTATGTAAGTACATTTTTAGTGTAACAGCCAACCTTATATTTTATTAGGTCATTAGGGGGGACACTTACATTCAGAGTTGTGTATTTCTGCTGAATCTCTAGATAGGACATTTAGCTCTGGATCAGCTCCTCTGGATCTCAGTAGTACTTCAGCAGCATATAAACATTTGCATGTTTCAAATGGGTTTTTCTTTTATTTACAGTCATCTAAAAACCCCTTACAAATATATATCCCCGGTTACAATAAAGCCTGAGCCATACTTACCGGCAATATGCTGCTATTCAGGCCTTTAAAATAAATTAACTGTAGTGTTGATTACTTCGTACTTTTGTTAATGAATGTAATCATTAATAAGTTCCTTCTTTATTTATTACTTCCATATTACAAAGAGGGCCATTAATTCATAGAAAATGACCTGTGCTTTACACTTACACCATCCCGAGATGGTGCATGATTTTGAAGGAAGTGCAAGGACTCCGGGAGGCGACTGTGCCTATCAGAAGCACTGAAATGCCCACTAAATATAAAAGAAATATAATATATATATATATATATATATATATATATATATATATATAAAAAAAGACATAGCCTGGCATATATATATATATATATATATATATATATATATATATATATATATATATATATATATATATATATATATATATATATATATATATATATATATATATATATATATATATATATATATATATATATATATATATATATATATATATATATATATATATATATATATATATATATATATATAAAACAAGACATGGCCTGGCACTCTAGCCATTACTCAGTTACTAATCATGAACTTCTATCTTTAAAATAAAAATCTGAGAATTAGTTACAAATATCTGCAGATACATGATAAGCTGTTCGCCACTTACAAGGCTTCTCTGCTGAACAGTCCTAACTCTA
>WWET01000962.1:466753-485727 GCA_011038615.1 Limnodynastes dumerilii
CAGGTCTGTGTAGGGCTGGACTGGATTCAGCTGGACTGGATTCAGCTGGAACTGGATTCAGCTGGACTGCATTCGCTGGAACTGGATTCAGCAGCACGCTTAGGGAAAGCAGGACTGGAACAATACAGCAGGCTTGGAATACCACAGCAGGCTGGACGATTTCCACTAGAACCAGGCACCTTCAGTGACAAAGTTGTTCTGGCACTGATGAATCAGTGCCCGGGATTTAAATAGCCCGCCTTGGCTTAGGATTGGTCACCCTGCACATGTGATCCCCTGGTCTGTGCTCCGGTTGGAAGATAGCGCCCATGTGATGTATTCCAAGATGGCTACGTCCATGTAGCAGCTTTTAGCGCCAGGAGATATGCGGGAAACAGCAGGATCCATGGAGCGGGAGAGATCAGTGCAGGGCCAGGGCATGCAGCGGAGAAGGAGCAGGAGACTGTCACTCAAGAGGGACAGCTCCGATTAACCAGAGGACCGTGGTGACAGGAGGATGCCGCGTAGCGTGACACAATCGTGCTTATCAGAACTAAAAATTGTAACTATAGAGAATATAGAGAATGGAGCTGGATCGATCCCTATGTTTTTTTCCTACAATCATCATGCAGATCACAAGAAAAAAAGTGTTTAAGAAAATATGTGATTCATGTGCTCGCTCCAACGACCATGCAAAATCACGTCAAATGACATTTGTTTGATTTGATTTTTAAAGTCCTGATTTAACTATGAAATGTGCAGTGTGTTTGTGGTAACAACCGTCTGTCCAATGATTCTGCATCTACTTCCTGGACTTTGTGCATATTCCAAGTCTATTTTTTTGAGAATAGTTTTATGGGGAATGAAAATCACAAGTGTTGCCGGTAAATCTTGTCTGTATATATGCATGAAACATCAGGCCAGATCCAGCCCTACGTACACCACTTATTTTACACTAGCCACTAGCGTAAAATCACTCATTAGATCTTACTGCGCATGGCATATGTTATGCCACGTAACTCAGAGCGTACAGGCCAGTCATGTATCAGCAGCGTAAGAACGCACAAAGGGGCGTGCCAGCCATACGACACCCGTAACACTTCGGAAGCGGGGTGAGGCATTTAAATCGTACATAATGGGCGTGGTTAGACGCCTATACGTACATCATAATTACGCTGTGTTAAGTTAAGGTAGGGTTTGGTAGGTGTAAAACGGTCAAAATACGTACATGTGAGGGGAGTGTTTAGAAGGCACGCTAGCGTAAATACGCTACTCTATGAAACGTATTAGTCGCGTAGGTCTGGATCTACCCTAATAGTGCTTATCAGAACTAAAAATTATAAATATATCATTGGGGGTAGATCCAGAACTACGTTTACCGTATGTTTATTTGCGTAGCGTATTTTCGTGTGCGTACCTTCTATACACTCCCCTAGTAACACCCCTTGAACGTACGTATTTTGTCAAGATACGCTTTCCAAACCCTACCTTAACTTTTGCCAACATAACCGCAGTGATCTGCACACGTACATATGGGCAACACGAATTTACGCAGCTAAGCACGCCCATACTGTACACTTTAAATGCAATCCCTCCGCCTACTTCACGTATTTCAGACGTATTTTGGACTCATGTAAAATTGGCACGCCCACACGTAAGTATTTACGTGACACATACGTGAATAGCCCATACGTTCACAATTACACTACGTTACTGTGCGTATTTTCTATGGTGCGCATGCGCAGTACTTACCAAAAGGCGATTTTACGTCTCCGCCACGTGTAAATTCGCTCACAAGCGTTGTTCTGGATCTGGGCCATTGTGCGTATTTAGTGTCATAAAGAAATATTCCTGTACACTATACTTAAAGGATATTTTGTTTTGAACGCTATGTTCTGAATATGCTTTGCTTTTAAAACATAATTTTAGTGATTTACTGACACAAGGTTAGTACTATTAAGGTGATAATAAATTATGGTGATTTCAAGGATAATCGGAGTGGCTGCTGGGATGATCTCCCGGGAGACTGCGGTTAACGGTAATACAATCTGACACAGTAAAATTGATGAAATTAAGGGCACCAAATGGAGATCTTTTATAAATGATTTACATAATTCAGAAGGTTGCTACTCTACAGATTTCTATTTATCCTCTGTTCATCCCTCATCCATGTTAAGTGTTTGTATAAAATGTTTTCATGTTATTTATATCTATTTATTATTTTATTAACAGGTTTTTATATAGCGCCAGAAGATTACGTAGCGCTTTACAATGTTTAACAATTAGCATAAACAAGACTGGGTAGTAGCAAACAGACTGGGTGGGTAAGAGGGCCCTGCTCACAAGCTTACACTTTATAGGACAGTGGGTTTGATACATAAAAGATAGTGTCCCTAGTGTTACCATAGTGTCGCCACGTCTGTATACAGGGGTGTTACAACATTTTTTGTTTGGGGGAGCAAGAATTTAGCCCTCCCCTTGGTGCCTGCCTCTCCCCTTGGTGTCCCCCCTCTCCCATTTACCCTGCTGAAGCTTCTTCTCCTCACTTCCATGATGTGCTCTCTGTTCACTGATTACCGCTACCGTGACACTCCCCTCACTCATAAGGAATTCCAACAGCAGAATGCCGCAAGACATAAACTGCTATTATATAAACTGGGGACAGCTGGGAAGTCTGGATAGTGTGGAGCTTATCACACCCTCACTGTACCTTCTGCAATCTGCATGTCTCCCCCGCTCCCATGTCTCATACTAGCCAACAATCTGCCCACACCACATCACCACTGGAAACGCTCCCAGTACTAAGCTATCAGAGGATCCATGTCAGTACTGGACCTGAGGTGCCCACAATGGGGCCATTTTACAATCCTAGCAATCTAAAAAATGCCTCTTTTGCAGAGGTCTGGAACTGGTCCTATGGTTTTTCTTATAGGAATCTGTTTACATTGACCATATTTGAAACTAAAAGTATATAAATTGCTCTTTTTTGTTCTATTAGGCAAGAGTTTAACTAATGCCATATTTACAATGGCAGGGTATATATTGCAGGTCTCTCAAGCAGAATAGAACAGTGTAAACATGCTTTGGATAAATATAAGGATATCCTAAATCTTAAACTAAATTGATGATCAATTAAGCACATGTGGCTCTTGGGTCGTATTCAGAGAGATCCGTTTTCGAGGGTAATTGCGTGCATATTATTAGGATCAGATCAACTGCGCATGCGTAGTAACTTTAGTTACGCTATTAATGTTGACTATACGCACGTAAGTGCCTAATGGACGTGCATGTGAATCGCACTTGGGGACATACACATGGAAATTCGGCGCACGGGAAAATTTACATAAAAGTGGGTGGGGGGAGGCATTTAAATGAACGCACGGAGATGCTGTTATCAAGAATCGCATGGACGGAGCACATAGACGCACGTAAGTACACACTTAAAGAACAGAGTGGTCTATGGACTCATAAGTCCCCGGCAGCACGTCCGGGAGAGGGGAGTGTCGCGGTTGTTGGTGAGTGTTTCCTTGCTCTGGCCGTGCGTATAATTGCGTACATAAAAAAACGGATCTATGAATACGGCCCCTTATCTGCCATCACTTTTTATGTTTCTAAGATGACTTGTGGTAATGCATCTTCAGCTTGAACATAAATGTCCCAACTGTTGTATCCCCCAGATTTCAGCAGTCACTAATGACAGGAGCCAGAGAAAAGTGACAGCTACAGCCATAAGACATCAGAGAGTTCAGCATGAAGACGCATTTGTTACTATTCACAAACAATTTCTATTTTTAAAATATAGAAGTTTTTAATGATCTTGTATAAATAGAAATCATTGGCCATTGGTTACAAATGTACCTTCAGCCTGAACATTACAGTGCAGAGGGTGCCTCATGTTCATGTGTGGACAGGGCATTAAATTTGGATTTACGAAACAATCATTTTACATATCCAAATCCTATGGATGATCAAGATCGCTATAGGGGGGTACCGTCAGTAACAGCATCCCGCATGATTAGTGACCTCTCTTCTTCTCTCCCGTTCTGTCCTGTCTGCCCCTCTCTTTTCTTCTATGTCTTCTTTTCTGTGACCGCCGCTGAACCGGTGTGAGCCTCTGCCTTGCTGACCGCCACTGAAGCTGCTTCATTCGGAGGTAAGGAATAAGTGGATTAATTAGTAGTTAGTTATTACAATATGTTATCTGACAGATGTCGAGTTAACGAACCTGTCAGATAGAGTTAAGTCGATCAATTTAACTGTCATCTTTATGACCTTCCTTTCCAAATGACACTCAATCCCTGTGAGATGTCCGAACAACATCTCACATCGGAACCTTGAGTCGGTGACAGTACAGTCATGATAACTAATTTCTGGATTCGACTGTTTATATTTAAACAAATGATTGAAGGAAAGATCAATATTTTATTGGAAAGACCAGAAACGGAAAATCTGGTAACATGACGAGTGTGTAACGGGTCATGCCATGAGTAGATAATAGGTTGGGCGTTTTGCAGTCAGGTCAACCATTTTGTCCTTCAAGCAACTTGATCCTTCGGGCTACCATCTGTTATGTTTGGCAACAGAATGATTATTAGGCTACCAGGTTGAGTGACCATAGTGAGAAAGAGAAGATCCAGGCCAAAGCGCATCTTAGCTGGACAGCTGGAGACTGATAGGAATTAACAAGGTGCTATATGAAGCCAGAGAATAGAGAATATAGTACGAATGGCGATGTAACAGACAAAGCCCTAAAACTTTTATATTCTCCAAGTTGCATGATCCAGCATGGCACATGTAGATGATTGCAATATTTCAACTAATTAGGTATTGATATAAAACAAGGTGATTCAGGAACAAGTTGTTTTGATGAAATATTTTGGAACATAATCAGATTATTTATAGAACATAAAAATGTATACATAAAATTCTGTAAGCATTCTGCTTGAAGTGCACACTAAATAACAGCTGGAACTACAATATATGGAAGCAGACAAAGGATTGGATCCTAAAAGCCCTATTTTGCAGATCAGATCACAATGGATTTTGTACATGCACCCACACCTGTGCTGCCCCATGCACCTATCAGACTAAAGGGGTAGGACTAACAGAGGGCCTGGGTTACAATCACAAGTGGGCGTGCCTTGGTATTACAATGTAGTCAATAGTGGGACTATTGGTATATACAATAGAGAACCTGTACTAGGGGGAACGGGGTGGGGGGTATATAATGTGTTGCAAGTCACCAGTGCGAACGGCTGCTTTTAGAAATAGAGACAGCCGAATGTTCCTTTTCAGCTGTCTCTATTTTGAATGGAAGCCGTTTTATATATTTTTATTTTCAATGGCTGAGTGCGCCGATCGGCATACTCAGCCATTCATTTTCACCACAGAGCCGCTGAAGATGACAGCTCCGGAGAGGTGAGTAACCTCTCTGGGGACTTTTAGTGTTGAGGGGGGTGAGGGGTTGGTTTTTAGGAAGGGAGGGTTAGGTTTAGAGCCAATGAAGGGGAGGGTTAGGGTCAGGCTACAGGGAGGAGGGTATTAGGGTTAGGCTACAGAGAAGGGAAGGTTAGAGTCAGGCTGCGGAGAAATGAGGGTTAGGGTCAGGTTGCAGGTAAGATTTAGGGTAATGGAAGGGGGAGGAATTAGAATTAGGGAAAGGCTAGTTTTTTTTACTTACCTATCGGTGCTCCGGGGAATGATTGCTATGCCTCATCAAGGCATAAGCAATCAAAATCCCAGCCAGTTCGGAACTGTCTGGGAGAGAACGGCTGTATCGAAATAAGGCCGTTCAAAGCGGGGACCCACACCCATGTTATGCAATGTGGGTATAAAGGTGTGACTGGGGAGAGTGGTGTAAATGCAGGGTGTAATATAGGGAGAGTTATGTGACTGCAGGGTTTAATATGTAATATGTTTAATATGTAATTTCTCTCCTCGGCCCCTGCCCCGGGTCTCTCTTATGCTCTGTCACTGCTCTAGAGTAATGGCAATCAATTAAATGTATCAGCACATTAATGCCGACAGGGTAACTGTTGGAACTAACATTGGGCCAAATCCAGAACCACGTCCGTCTTCCATAGACGGACGTAATTCAATGAACAATAGCTACTGCGCATGCGTAGTAGTTATTGTACGTAATCTGTGTAACGTTTCAATACGTAGATTGCATATATGCGGTCTAAAAGACGGACGTAGTTCTGGATCTACCCCATTGTGCATTCTTTCTGTTTGTGTAGCAGAGATCATTGCTTATGCACAGTGTGGAAACGTGACTGCAATCTAATTGAAGCACAGAAAAAATGTTTTTAAGATCTCATCAATATACCTTGTGTGCACGTTCATCCTCACATTCATCACATTCTTATTTACTGTTGTTGATGAATTTGAAAATAAAAATCGTTTTCTCAGACAGCAATTTTTCTTTACTTATGTGGTAAATTGATTAATAAATAGCATTTTGTGTGATATGTGACTTATTTTACATAGATTATATCATTTTTTTCTGGCAAATAGGATAACAAGCACAATCATTCTATATGATATGACTCCATTTCACAAGCACCATATGCACCTTTGATCGTTCTGTTTTCTATGATCGTAATATGCTCATTTTACTCGCAGGGATTTTTTTTGTTTCATGGAGTTTGGAATCATTCAGGCACTGAATAATATTATTAGATGCATTACATATTACTGTCATATGAATGTCATGTACCTGGTGTTATAAAGTCTCGCTATTTGTTAAGTAACATTGAACTGGATCCATCCTTCTGAAAACACAGCATTTTCTGATGAATAGGGACCGGATCCAGAGCTCCGTGCGTTTACTGAGCGCACGGAAGCCTGTCAGTCCGCATGGAAGAGGGAAGTGATCGCTGCCATAAGACAGCCTTAAGCCACCCTTGCTGATCAGCTGTCCAGGCTAATCCACAAATAACACCACATCCACCTCTAATGTATAATTTAAATGCCCCACACTGTTCGCAATGGGGACCCACACTCATCCGCAGGCCTGGGATATAGCGGGATCTGGCGCCAGATCACCATTGTCATTGCGCTTGGCAGCGAAGGTCTGTATACAATCTTCTATTATTGTTAAAATTCTAATAGATTTGTAAAACCAATCTAATAATCTGTTTTAGCCAAATAAACTATAATAACGTGCATCGAATTCAATGAGTCACCATCTTATTATGCCTAGATACACGAAAAGTGCTGCTATAGAAGATACAAGAATATTATACCATGGTCACCAATCATAGCTACTCTATAAAGACCCATTGAAAATCTAATCACAAGAAATCTAGGCTTCAGCCTGGTGGAAAGATGAAACGTAGCAGAGAAGCACAGTAAGACCTAAAGGAAATGTAATTGTAATAAATGTTGTGCGATTGTCTTCGTGTTTGTAATTTTGACATTTTGCTATTTTTAGGGAAAACTTCACAAGAACAAAGGGCCGAGATGTCTTTCAGTTGAGACCGCGGCCGAGCTCATTACCATGTTCCTAGGTATTGAAGAAGAGTCCAGCTGAGGAAGATGAAAGTGTTGAAGGGGGCTGTGAAGTCACTCAGCACGTTCTGTGTACATTATGCAGAGGAAGCAGAGTCTTCCGAGGATGAAAGATGATAATCAGGATTGGCAGGGTGTGCGAAGGCTTACACCGAGCAGGTGGCACCATCGTTCTGACCTTATTAGCAATTTACCTATGGGACGGTGGCTGTTTATGTTGCAGTAATTGTTAGTGATGCACATGACATTGGCCTGTGTAGTATATATAACTGTTATATAGAAATCTGTGCAAAGTGATTGTCTGTTTATGATTTGAGGATGGTTAAAAAGCAACAGTTCACAATGTGTTAGTTTAATATTAGCATGATGTAACAGTGTAATATTCAAACAAAATCAGAATTAATATTTCAAATATACCATCATTAATATTGACAATATACAATATTCTGTTTGACACTAGAACAGAGGTGGATTGGAACAGCGCCACATCTAGGAGAGCGCAGGAAGGTGCAGTCACCCAGGGCACAATGTGAAGGGGGTGACTGTAAACTACTATTTAGATTTCAATGGATTACTAATTCAGGGCTAGGGGACACTAGATTAACTGCTGCTAAAAGTTCGGGATTGGACAAATGTGCAGGGATTAACTGCAAGTAATCAGGATTAGAGCACCATTATTTCTAATGTTCCACCACTGCACCTGCAACAGAAGAACAATAAAATACATGAAAAGCTACACAAACACAATATAACATGACTAGAATTTTACATGCTTTCCTTTTTAAAATCCTAGTTACCACCACCCAATTCCGAGAGCATCCTACTGACCTCCACCCAATACAGAGAACACCACTCAATGCAGAGAACATCCTAGAGAACACTACCCCAAAACAGAGAGCATGCTACTGATCACCCCTCTTTACAGAGAGCATGCTAGTCACCACCACCCAATACAGAGTGTATTCTAGTGATCACCATGCAATACAGTGAGTATCCTAGAGACCACCATCCAATAAAGAGAGAATGCTAGTGACCACGAACCAATACAGAGAGCATGGCCCAGATCCAGACTACAGCGAATTTACACGTTCTGCATGTGGAAATTTGGCTGTGGGAGTGCACTGCGCGTGCGCATGGCAAATGTTACACATTGTAAGTCTGATTGTACGTAACTTAAAACCAGAACTATGATTCAATTACGCTTCCTAGCGTAGCGTATTTACTTTGAACTCCCCTTGACATTCCCCTTGCATGTATGCACTTTGGCCGTCACCACCACCAAATACTGAGAGCATCTTAGTGGCTACCACCCAATACAGAGAATATTCTAGTGATCACCACTCAATACAGAGAGCATGCTAATGACCACCATCCAAAACAGTGAGTATCCTAGAGACCACCATCCTAAACAAAGAGAATTCTAGTGACCAACTCCCAATACACAGAGAATGCTAGTGACCAACTCCCAATACACAGAGTATCCTAGTCACCAACACCCAATACACACAGAATGCTAGTCACTACCATCCAATACACAGAGGATCCTAGTCACTAACGCCCAATACACAGAGGATCCTAGTCACTACCATCCAATACACAAAGGATCATAGTCACTAACACCCAATACACAGAGTATCCTAATCACTACCACCCAATACACAGAGAATGCTAGTCACTAACATCCAATACACAAAGTATCCTAGTCACTACCATCCAATACAGAGAGCATGCTAGAGGCCACCATTCTACACAGTGTCATACTGGTTTTCTTCATACAAAGGAGAGGCTTCTGTGTGGTCTGTGTGTGCTGCCTCTTGCTCTCTCCTTGTAAGACCTCCTATGTCAAATCCACCAAGAAGGCTGGGAGACAACTACAAATTACCTGTCCAAAGACCCATATCTTGCATTGGGCACTGTATTAAGCATCAATGGTGCAAGAAGATGCTTAATCGGGGCCCCAAATTCCCTTTTGCAGCCATGTTTTTGCCCACCACATATGGACTGTAGGATGAGGCAATGCTATCACGTATAGGTTACAGTACAATGCAGCCAGTCAGAGCTCTGTGTCCAGCTCTCTCAGTCATTCTAAACAATAAATACCATTATTAACCAATGGGTATGCTTCATGGTCATGTGATTATCACAAAAGAAGTCTTGGTTTATTATAGCAGTAACCCCCCCATATGGCTGATTAGAGGAGTATATTATCGGTCTCTATAATTTATTAAAACATGTCATAAGTTTATAACTGAAGCTGTTCAGTATATTGTGCTACAAATATTTACAAAGAATACAATACATTTTCACCACTCACTTTGAAAAATGGAACTTGGGTCTGGTATCGGGAAAACGCTTGCTTCTGAGTTCTGCACATGTGCGCGCAGTTTGATTACAATGTACAGTAAGTGGTGACAGTTTGGGCAGCCGCTAGATCCTGCTTTCCAATCTGACACCCTTTAAACTTGGGGTGGTTCAGAAATTTTAATGTAGGGGCCATTTCCCAGTGTTCCCAGTGTGCTACGAGAGTGATCCCCAAGACCCTCCAACATGACCCTTTCCACCAAGTAAAAACTACTCCACTCCTGAGCTTCCAACTGTCACTTACCTGGTTTAATGTTTTAAAAACATTTTTCTCTTCAACACAAGTGGTTACCATAGTAACTGACAGTTGGAAGCTCAGAAGCAGAATATTTTGTACCTAATGGAATGGGTCATGTTTGAGGGCCTAGTCTCCCATGCCCTGCCTGGTTCCAGTCCATAGTTTCTCCATGTACACATTTTTTCCCCCATTGTTTGCACCTACCTCTGGATAAGTCTCTATTTTTGTAAGCAGACCAGATTCTTTGAAATCTATACATTACCTAGGCATAATTTTATTTTTATCATTACAACCTTTGCAAATAAATTGGATATTAATTACTATATTCATATTGTTATAAAAGTATCATTCATTTTTAATGCTCTAATTTACAGCCCATTTAAATTCATTTGCCGGCTGATAGGCTCTGCTCCTGCCCGTGCTGCATGACCCAGCTGGCAGGGGGGAATTATCATTTGGCTACATGAGGGAACAGCTGAACTACTAATTACTAATTCAGCTCTGACATAAAGCAGCACGTTATTATAGCGCCTGGGGCAATACGCACCACTAACAATGCTACAAATCCACAAGCTGTTTGCGGAGGAGAATGTGTCTCTTTTCTTTATTCCTTGCCACACTTATATCTGCTGAACAGCGATTCTCATCCTAAAGCGCTTAATCAGACTTCACTAAGCCCTCAGACAGTTCATGATTTATGGTTATCTGACTTGTTAGGTGAATCCGTGAAGGTGAGAGGAGTAATGCCTTGCTTATGTGTGTAAATAGAGGAAATTATTAAGTCTTGCCCTCTTTAATGATGGCTTACACGATTAATAATGTGTGAAATCATGCTGCAGACTGTGGAACATGCTGGCTCCCTCTCTAACCTGTCTGGCAGATGCAGCACCGTTTTACAGTAGTTGTATCAGCCATATTCTCATGTACCAGTTTATAGAAGCTGTACTGGTTTATTATATCTCCTCAGGGCCGGTGCTAACATGTCTGGTGCCCCCCTGCACTAATATCATAATCACACTGCTGTGCCCCCTTTATAGTCACACTGCTGTGCATCCTTCATAGTCACACTGCTGTGCCTCCTTCATTATTACACTGCTGTACTTCCTTCATTATTACACTGCTGTACCTCCTTCATAGTCCCACTGCTGTGCCTCCTTCATTGTCACACTGCTGTGCCTCCTTCATTGTCACACTGCTGTGCCTCACTGCTGTGCCTCCTTCATTGTCACACTGCTGTGCCTCCTTTATTATCACACTGCTGTGCTCCCTTTATAGTCACACTGCTGTGCCTCCTTCATAATCACACTGCTGTGCCTCCTTCATTATCACACTGCTGTACCTCCTTCATAGTCACACTGCTGTGCCCCCTTTATAGCCACACTGCTGTGCATCCTTCATAGTCACATTGCTGTGCCTCCTTCATTATCACACTGCTGTGCCTCCTTCATTATCACACTGCTGTGCCTCCTTCATTATCACACTGCTGTACCTCCTTCATTGTCACACTGCTGTGCCTCTTTCATTGTCACACTGCTGTGTCTCCTTCATTGTCACACTGCTGTGCCTCTTTCATTGTCACACTGCTGTGCCTCTTTCATTGTCACACTGCTGTGCCCTCTTCATAGTCACACTGCTGTGCCTCTTTCATTGTCACACTGCTGTGCCTCCTTCATTATCACACTGCTGTGCCCCCTTCATAGTCACACTGCTGTGTCTCCTTCATAGTCACACTGCTGTGCCTCCTTCATAGTCACACTGCTGTGCCTCCTTCATAGTCACACTGCTGTGCCTCCTTCATAGTCACACTGCTGTGCCTCCTTCATAGTCACACTGCTGTGCCTCCTTCATAGTCACACTGCTGTGCCTCCTTCATAGTCACACTGCTGTGCCTCCTTCATAGTCACACTGCTGTGCCTCCTTCATAGTCACACTGCTGTGCCTCCTTCATAGTCACACTGCTGTGCCTCCTTCATAGTCACACTGCTGTGCCTCCTTCATAGTCACACTGCTGTGCCTCCTTCATAGTCACACTGCTGTGCCTCCTTCATAGTCACACTGCTGTGCCTCCTTCATAGTCACACTGCTGTGCCTCCTTCATAGTCACACTGCTGTGCCTCCTTCATAGTCACACTGCTGTGCCTCCTTCATAGTCACACTGCTGTGCCTCCTTCATAGTCACACTGCTGTGCCTCCTTCATAGTCACACTGCTGTGCCTCCTTCATAGTCACACTGCTGTGCCTCCTTCATAGTCACACTGCTGTGCCTCCTTCATAGTCACACTGCTGTGCCTCCTTCATAGTCACACTGCTGTGCCTCCTTCATAGTCACACTGCTGTGCCTCCTTCATAGTCACACTGCTGTGCCTCCTTCATAGTCACACTGCTGTGCCTCCTTCATAGTCACACTGCTGTGCCTCCTTCATAGTCACACTGCTGTGCCTCCTTCATAGTCACACTGCTGTGCCTCCTTCATAGTCACACTGCTGTGCCTCCTTCATAGTCACACTGCTGTGCCTCCTTCATAGTCACACTGCTGTGCCTCCTTCATAGTCACACTGCTGTGCCTCCTTCATAGTCACACTGCTGTGCCTCCTTCATAGTCACACTGCTGTGCCTCCTTCATAGTCACACTGCTGTGCCTCCTTCATAGTCACACTGCTGTGCCTCCTTCATAGTCACACTGCTGTGCCTCCTTCATAGTCACACTGCTGTGCCTCCTTCATAGTCACACTGCTGTGCCTCCTTCATAGTCACACTGCTGTGCCTCCTTCATAGTCACACTGCTGTGCCTCCTTCATAGTCACACTGCTGTGCCTCCTTCATAGTCACACTGCTGTGCCTCCTTCATAGTCACACTGCTGTGCCTCCTTCATAGTCACACTGCTGTGCCTCCTTCATAGTCACACTGCTGTGCCTCCTTCATAGTCACACTGCTGTGCCTCCTTCATAGTCACACTGCTGTGCCTCCTTCATAGTCACACTGCTGTGCCTCCTTCATAGTCACACTGCTGTGCCTCCTTCATAGTCACACTGCTGTGCCTCCTTCATAGTCACACTGCTGTGCCTCCTTCATAGTCACACTGCTGTGCCTCCTTCATAGTCACACTGCTGTGCCTCCTTCATAGTCACACTGCTGTGCCTCCTTCATAGTCACACTGCTGTGCCTCCTTCATAGTCACACTGCTGTGCCTCCTTCATAGTCACACTGCTGTGCCTCCTGAGACTCTTGAGATGCATGGTAAGAAAGGTGGTCAAATAAAAGGTCACTGGGTTCACCATACCCAGGCCTCCTTCCTTCCTCGGTCTGTTGGTCACAATTCTCTTGATGAGGTTTAGCCTATTCCCCCAAAGCACCTGGAAGAAAACGGCGTACACCTTAGCCCACAAAGATTCTGGCAAAATATACACGTAGCTGACATACAAACATACTGGAAGCAGGTAAGTTTTGATCACATCCACCCTTTCCCGAAGAGCCAGCCGCCATCTCTTCCAACACTCTACCTTCCAGCCTCTCTCCCCAATTTAGGAGGGCACAATCACCCTGGCCAAATATGATACCTAAGATTTTAATTACAGAACTAGCACGGGGGAAAGTGTCCGGCAGGGCAAACTGCTTACCCTCCTCCCCCAACCAAAGAACTTCATTCTTCACCTGGTTGACTATAGAGCAAGAAGCTTCTGAGTATGTACAGATCACCTCTGCCACTCGACTCACCTCTGCCACATCGGACCTGGACGAGAGAGACATCATCTGCGTAAGCCACCACCTTCAACGGTTTCTTCGGGTTCAGTAGCACCCCCCTCAAAGTGTCGCCTTCCACCCTCCGGATCAAGATATTGATTGCAGACAAATATAAGAGCGGGCTCAGGGGGCATCCCTGTCTGACTCCCGAATTGACCACGAAGGCGGGCCTACAGAAGCCATTAACAAGACGGAAGCGCTCAGCCGTTCTGTATATCAGTTCTAGCCAATTGACCAACCGCTCTGGAAGATGATACCGTCTAAGCAGGGCCCAGAAGTACTTGTGGTTAACACGATCAAAAGCCTTAGCCTGATCAGTGCCAGCAGATATTTGCCAAGCCTCTCAGCACAACATCGCTTTACAGCCTCCCAGACACCGAGGACAGCACTAAAGGTGTCTCGACCCTTCACGGTACAATGCTGAGAGGGAGACAACAACAGCTCCGAAACAGCCGAGGGTCTCTAAAACAATATTTTTGCCAGAATCTTACGGTCCACATTGAGAAAGGCGATGGGGCGCCAGTTCTCAATCCTGGACGGGTCTTTTCCCTTAGACAGCAATATAAGGGCAGAGGTCCTTATGGAGGGAGGGAGCAAGCCCTCGCCCAGGCACTCATTATGCACCTCCATGAGGCGAGGGGCCAGGACATCCAAAAAAGTCTTAAAAAATTTGGATGTCAATCCATCCGGTCCTGGAGCCTGTTTCATAGATAGGGAGTCTATGGCAGTCCTGACCTCATATACTGTTATATCACCATCCAAGCCATCAAGAGTACCATGCAGACAACCAATACTGGTTGTATCCCTCAGGAACTGTTCCATCTTATCACGAATAAGTGGCTGCTGAGAGAGGAGGCTAGAGTAGAAGGTGTTGACAACACCCAAGATTCCCGTTCGGGATTCCTGCAGGGCTCCCTGTGTGTCCATCAACCCTCTCACATCGTTACGCACAACCGCCCTCTTACAGCTCTGGAAGGGGTCAGGCGAGTGGTATTTGCCATAATCCTGTTCCAAAACCAAAAATGCATAACGGTCATACTCATACTCTATCATCTGAGCCTTCATCCGGGAGATTTCCCCACCATCCCCCTGCTCCCAGATCAGGAGATCCAGCTTCCTTTTCAAAGACTGGTAAGTACAGTTCTTTCTCAAGTTTCTCGTGGCTATGAGGTGCCGGAAATGCTTCCGAGTTCTCTTCTTGCACACTTCCCACCACTCAGACCTACGGGAAATTGTCCCCAAAAGTGACTCCTGGGTTTAAAAGAAGTCCCTGAAGGACTGTCTTAGCTTCTCCTCCTGCAGAAGCTGAGAGTTCAGACGCCACAGGCCCCGTCCCTTCTGAGGGGTCTCTGAGGCACACAGGGCCGCGCAAAGACAAACGTGATCGGAGAACTCCACCGCCCTCAGCACAGGTGCCAGGGTTGCAGAGCTCTCCTTAACAAAAAACCTGTCTATCCTAGACCTACACCTACCTCTAAAAAGAGTGAATCCCATGAGGTCTGGGAAATGGCAAACGTGCACATCCAACAGACCTGCCTCTCTGACCATGCTAACTAGAAAATTAGTGTCATAGCCAAGGGTAGTCTTTGTACCTCCACTGTCTTTAGGCCTAGTGATGGTGTTAAAATCACCCCCAAACACTATCTCCTTGGCCGTAAAAAGGAAGTGCTTGATCTTCTCAAAGAGGCATTTCCTGTCCCACCTCATTTGAGGGGCATAAACATTTATGAGCCTCAGGTTATGCCCCCTTAAGATGGCATCCATGACCATACACCTTCCTACTTCAAATTCTATTATCCGTTGCACAGTTACCATACCGGTAAAAAGTACCGCCAACCCACCCGGCAAGAGACAGGAGGCACCGCGCCTCCAACTTCGTTTGCATTTGTGGAGGTCTGCGAGCCTCCCCACCCTTGTCTCTTGCAAAAATAAAATATCGACTTCAAGGGAGTCGAAAAAAACGAGCGCCATGTGACGAGCACGTTCGGACAATACAGATGCCACATTAATGGTGGCAAACGATATAGGTTGGAGAGCCATTCTTACTGGGTAATAGAAAGTAGGAAACCCTCAATTACATCTTCTTTGCTTGCTTCCTAACTCTAACACCACCCTCTTCCCCTGAGGAACCCCTCCGTTTCACCATCACCCCCAAAGGAATGTCATCATCATCAGATAAACTGAAATATTCATAATCTGGGTTCATATCAGAAGGATCTGGGAGGGGCTTCCATTGTTTTACTACCCCCACCCTCTTTCACCTTAGGTTTCCTCCCTTGCCACCCAGAATTAATTGTTAACCCCTTGGGAACTATCCCAACCTGTAACCCCTTATCACCCATACTCCCTCCACCCCCCAAATTCCCTCCCACATCCTCCCACCTCTGAGCCCCTGTTTGCTTCAGCTCGCCACCCCCACAGCTTGAGACAATAAATCCTCCCTCCTTTTTCCCCTAAACTCAGATCTGACTACCTTCCTATCCCTATAAGGAATGAAAACAGCGCTATATCAAATTGTAAATAAAAAGATTAGTCTATGGTGGTTCCGATGAAACAAAGACAAATGGCAACCTTGTATCTAAAAGATTCAATTTTAATTAAACAATTTCATAAAAAAAAATATTGCTAAAATTAATCTGCAACAGTAGATAGGTATTCCGACAATGTCAGGGTTGAATAGGAAATATCCCAATAATAGGAAGCATTATTATGCACTGAGGTTTTATTGAGTCCTATGTAGATAGGTAATAGGTGAGTATATTATCCTTTAATGATCGTGGCTCCGTGGCAGTAGGAGAGCAGCAAGATAAAGTTATAAGCAAAATACCTCCACAAACATCCACAAGATAATCAGCGGTATTACCCAGTCCTGGGAGATGTATCGTTGAGCTGTGTCCTTGGGTAGTTGTAAAAGGTCCAGAGCCGCACCGGGAGGCCACCCCGTGTGTAGTGCGGTACTCGTAGCCACTGCAGTCCTGTTTCCACGTGCTCCGTATGTCAACAAATGTGCAAATGTGCAAATCACCAACTCCGACCAGACTCCTAATAGTGCCTCTGAATCAACCCTCGATATGGATCATCCACACGTGCAGTCAGTGGCTTACGCGTTTCGTCCGGCCAGCGGACTTTTTGAAAGCAGAATCAAATTCAAAACAAGGTTGCCATTTAAATACAAAACACACAGCTGCCGACTAATTAATTAGTCCAACAGAAAACATATAACACAAAAGTATCTTTTATTTCCCATTTCGATTATATTCAAAGTATAATTTGAATGATTTTCTTAGTTAAATGTATGATTTAAATTCAAATAAGCAGCATAAATATATAAACAAGATTAATTCCTATAGTTTAAAACGGACCTGTCTTTCAAAGTTTCATTAGAAAGTAGGATACAATTTACACTCAAAGTATTACATTTCAACAGCGTATATAACCTCCTTTACATCATTCTCCAGGATTTGGATCCAAAAAAACTTATTTTCTCCTGACGAACATATATATAATATTCATTAACCCTATGTGCCCCTATCCATCTAATACCATGTAAACCCTATCACAAGATAGGCATAAACATTAGTAAGAAAAGATTCTAGGTATACACACAATTTTAAAGAACCAAAGTTATATAGAAATATACACAGAACATATTGTTTAGTTTAGAAAAGAATATTATTTATATTTTTTATATATTATTTTTTCCTTTTTCCACAACGAAACATATTAGACAATCAGTCACATATATCTCTATTGATCATATGGCCCACTCAATTAGTATTTTATAGATGTTTTGTATAGAAAAACACAATAAAGGAAGAGGGTCATTTAACAAAAGTATCTATCCCTTCCACTCAATAAAAATTCACATCCCCCACATATGTATAATGGATACTTTCACTCTATTTTTTATTTATTTATTATTATTTTTATGTTTTCTATTATTTTATTATTTTTATTATTATTATTATTATTTTTTTTTATATTTTATATATTCGTTATTTCTTCAATCTATTCGTTTTAATTGTGAGTGTAGTATTAGTGTCATTTCTTCAATTCTCATAAGTATAAAAAATGCAAAATAAACCTAATAAGTGAATAAATGATCTCACATATATTGCAAAATAAATATAGTGATGAAACATAAAAGTCAATAATTTACCAAAATATGTTCAGACATATAGCAAATTTCAAACATCTCCAAGGTATTTATATATTTAATATCTTTAATATTTAATACCTTCCTATCCCTTGCAAGTCTTTGCTTTACCACCCTTTTCTCTCCCTTTAAATGTTTTACTTTGGCTTTTACCTTACCCCCTTTCCCAACCTTGGTGTAGATCCAGAACTACGTCCGTCTTCCATAGACGGACGTAATTCAATAAACAGTAGCTACTGCACATGCGTAGTAGCTATTGTACGTAATCTGCATATCGTTTCGATACGTAGATTGCATATATGCGGTCTTTTAGACCTCAGTCACAGGCTGCACATCAACAACAGGTACAGCAGACACTTGAGCACAAACAGAAACTTTTGCAATGTTAATATTTGTGGACAACTGCACATCAGACACACACATTTCCTGCTGCTTGTGATTTACAGAGTTTGCAAGCTCACCTGCAGCCAAATCAGTAGAGCACAAGGCATGCACCTGCTGACCACACCCTGCAACCATGACAACAGGCTTGGCTACCACTGCATTAGAAACCACCTCATGTTATCATTAACTATGTTGTTTTCTATTAGGATGACTGCAGGAGGGGAACAGGGTACAGACTTATGCATATCTTTAATATGCACTACACCTGTCTCTTCTGCTGCATTTTCACCCATACATATGCAAATATCAGCGTTATTAGACATGTCCATGTTTTCACACTCATCTCATTCTTTCACTTTAATTTGGGAAAGAAGGCTTAGTCCTTGGGAGGGCTGTAAGATCTCTCCTGGGATGTTGGGGGTCAATGCCTGAGAATTAACCCCTTCAGTCCCTGGTTGCTTGTAGTTATGTCTGTCTGTCTGTCTTGCACCTGCTCATCTTTGGACTCAGAAACCTGAACATTTTCCCCATGAGATCTGATGACTTTCCTCAGAATGCTGATCTTAAAGACCATGGGGGTGATTCAGAGATGCGACTGCGAA
>WWET01000963.1:21735-38520 GCA_011038615.1 Limnodynastes dumerilii
TTTCCAGGCCCTTCAGTATCCCCACGATGTGTCGCCAGCCCCCCGGTATGCTCAAGATGGCAGTGGCGAATCCCTCCTCTGCTACCTAGCAACAAACTGTCCCTGTTGTTAAGTAGCAGAGGGGCTTCAGTATCCCCACGATGTGTCTCCAGCCCCCCGGTATGCTCAAGATGGCAGTGGCGAATCCCTCCTCTGCTACCTAGCAACAAACTGTCCCTGTTGTTAAGTAGCAGAGGGGGGACACCCTGCCACCATCTACACCTTACCTTTGCATTCTGGAAGTTCCTGCCACATCCTGGTGGCCAGGTCCTTCCTCAGGACTCCTGACATCATCTTGAATGTGGAAGGAACTTTCTGAATTTCAGAGGTAAGGTGCAGAATGTGGAGATGGCGGCAGTGGATCCCTCATCCGCTGCCACTATCTCCACATTCTGCACATTACTTCTGCATTCAGGAAGTTCCTGCCACATTCAAGATGGTGGCGGGAGTCCTTAGGAAGGACCCCAGCCGCCATCTTGCATGTGGCAAGAACTTCTTCAGTGCGGGCAGGAGGAGAGGGTGGCGGTCGGCGGCGGGTCCCAATACTGGGAGCTTCCTGCCTCCGCTAAAGGTAAGTAATAGGGAACTCAGTGGGGGGAGGGTGGTAATGTGTATGTGTGTGTGGTTTTTTTAAAAACTTTTTTTCTGCCCCTCATCGTTGGGCATGCGCAGTAGTGACCCAATGTGTGTATAGTGTGTGAGGAGCAGAATGGCTTTTATATAGATGGGATTATGCCCCTTTATTATTGTTTGTTATATTTTTTGTATATTTTATTTAATTTTTTATTGATTGCATGAACGATTGATTAAGTCAGCCACTGATCTCCCGTGTATATACAGTCAGGTCCATAAATATTGGGACATCGACACAATTCTCATATTTTGGGCTGTTTAGGATTTAGGATTGTTTAGTTTGTGCCGTTATTTTTGGTCCCTTAAAAAGTGGGAGGCACATATAGAAACTGTTGTAATTCCTACACCGTTCACCTGATTTGGATGTAAATACCCTATAATTAAAGCTGAAAGTCTGCAGTTAAAGCACATCTTGTTTGTTTCTTTTCAAATCCATTGTGGTGGTATATAGAGCCCAAAATATGAGAATTGTGTCGATGTCCCAATATTTATAGACCTGACTGTATGTTTTTAAAAAACCACCATATCCAATGTTGAAGATACATACGAATGGACATTTATTATGTGCTAGTCGGAAATAGGGTCTATTCTATTTGATGTATCTGTTTCCCAAGCTGTGCCTGAAACGGCTTTCTTCTCCTATGAATTCAGTAGCTTTCCCCTGGTATTGTTATTCAGTCCTCACTCAAGGGACCTTCCCTATTCTTCCAACAGCTTTTTAATCAGGTTCTTTTTGTTATGTATTCCTTCACTCTGCTTGATATATAAGTCTTATAAGCGGCATACAGGGTAATAGGTTCAATGGATGTGCACAACGGTTACCATAACAACTTCCAATCAAACAAGCCTCATTTTCAGCAGTGGAAGCCTCATATAAACTCGAACTTGACTCACACCAGGATCACTATTGAGAAAGGGCTGCATCCGAAATGCATCAAGGATCTGGTGGGCGCATACTTATAACCCTTTATTATTTAATATTATCCTCATCCCAGCGCTGTTTATCCCCCCCACTTTTTCAGTTTTCATTTTTTAGAGTTGATTGGACACTCTAGGGTGGAGATACTGTTGCAGGGGTTGTTTATTAGCACTTTTAAATGATTCCCCCATCTTCTAATACATATGGAATTCCTTAGAGTGAGACAAATATCCTGGGAAGTACCAAAAGAAAGTCGACGCAACAGGACTAGGACAGTCCACCATGCATGATCAGAGATTAGAATTTCACCAATCTTTGCACCTCCAAGATTGGTGATTAGGGTATCCTATATTAAAAAATAATAAATTCGTGAGAGGGAACTATGGGCTGCTGGGAGACGAGTATAAGAGTGATTCCCTAGTTGGAGAAGGCACTAAAGGGCATATAAATTCATAAGGTTTTGTAGGGCCTGCCATTGTGAGGACCACCTAAAATTACCTGAAGGGGATCTTTATGGCTCCTCTACCATGTTGAAATCTTTGACTTTATTAAATTTGTCTTACTTCTTTGCGATAGGAAATTGGTGATGGTGTCAAAAAGTAAGAATGAATGAATAAGGGACTTCCAGTTCCGGCAGGCATGTAAACGGCTGCCGTGCTATAGTGCTCTACCTGTCACAGCTTTTCTAGCCCACTCATCAGCGGTAATCGGCACCAGGAAGCATATACACCGCAGCAGCATACTTCATAGCTGCTTGTGCGCTACATGGAGAAGTATTTAACTGCTGCAATGCCTGCTAAAATCCAAAAGACACGCCAGGACACCCAGAAGTGTGCAATCACACCGCGGCGGGAACGGCAGGAAAATCGGGTATGGATCACTCCTTTTCTTCAACTTTCTCACCTTCTCCTATGACATCTACTGAAGAGAATATTTCTTCACCTTCACAAGCACCTGTATCGTATGCAGATGTAGTAAAGGCTATCACAGACACCATGGGCCCTCTACTGGCAGCACAGGCTCAGACACGAAAATGCAGGTAGCGGAACAGTATGTAGGAGATCAGTTCCAAGATGTGGCACAGCTCAAAAATGTACCGAGACTTTGCACAAGGAACAAACACACATCTGGAATAAACTTGACGATCTTGAGAATCGTTCTCACCGCAACAACCTTAGGGTGATTGGCTTACCTGAATCGTTAAAAGGTCCTGATCTAACACAACAAGCAATAAAGAACTTAAATCAATATAAATATCCAGATATATCTCCAGCGCCAATTCAACCCCACCCAAAATGAGCAAGACACAATATGCACTTATGAGGTGATTCCTCTTCTTAGTATCCACAAAATATTATATCTAATATTAATGAGGTATAAAGGTATAGTCCCCTTGTGCAAACAGAAAGGTCCAAGGTAAGTTCAAAAAGTTCAAATAAGTTCAAAAAGAGTTTATAGATCTTTATTGCACTTGAACTTTAAAATATATGCAATCTATGATGTGCTTATAGAAATCCTCTCTATTTATTCCTCCGAGACTTTAGGATGTAGGGAGGCAGGGTCACCTACTCACCCTTTCTGAAATTGTCACAAAGCTCCTTTGAAGTTTTTCTCCTATTGATTGCAGTGTCTTCTTTCCGATATCACCACTCCTCTGGATTTATTGTTTTCCTTATGATGCGTTCCTCTTCAGACCACTCCGATTTCGTTGTGGTGGCCCTTCAGAAAAAAAGGAAAAACAGCTCCAGGAGAATGACTGACCAAAAAGTGTCAACCCAGACTTGAAACGCGTTGGTGGTAAGGGGGGTTTGGTCGGTCATTCTCCTGGAGCTGTTATCTGTGTTTCTTCCCTTCTCACCCATCCGGTAATTCAGAAAAGGGGCCCTGTTTTTTCTGTTTACGGTTGATAAGGGTGATAAGAACTAGAGGGGCAGAGATTGGGAACACATTAGGAGGATAGTTTGTCCCCCCCCTAAAGGGGATGAAGATTTATATTGTTTTAAGAAAGAAAAGGAAACTGTTTGTTTTAGATGTTTTATTGAAAATAAATTGACTTTTTTGACCACCATTCATCTGGGCCTATTAAGGGAATAGAGAAGCCCTCCCCTTTTCCCCCCTTTTTTCTAAGGGGTTGATAGGGAGATAGGGTAGCTCTGAAGCAACATCCAGAAGTATCCAATGTGGAAAGGATCATCACCTGATAGGAGGAAAAGATAATCATAAGATACGCATAAACCAAGAACAAAGAGTGTGAGTAAGATTTTAAAAGAGAGTTCTTCCCACCATTGTTTTGGCTGCACAAGATTTTCTTCCCTTTGCTCCCTTTGCTGTGGAGATCCTTTAGGAGACCAGGAGAAGGGAGTCTGTACGAGCCAATTCCAGGAGGAGAAAGAACCCAGAGAAACTGTGTGATAAAAAGAAAGAAATTGGTGAGTGAACAACTTACCATCATTGCATTTTATATCGCGATCTGCACAAGGTGTTTTTCCTTTTTTTCTGAGGGGCCACCACAACGAAATCTGAGTGGTCTGAAGAGGAACGCATCATAAGGAAAACAATAAATCCAGAGGAATGGTGATATCGGAAAGAAGAGGACACCGCACTCAATATCAATAGGAGAAAAACTTCAAAGGAGCTTTGTGACAATATCAGAAAGGGTGAGTAGGTGACCCTACCTCCCTACACCCTAAAGTCTCAGAGGAATAAATAGAGAGGATTTCTATAAGAACATCATAGATTGCATATCTTTTAAAGTTAGTGCGATAAAGATCTATAAACTCTTTTTGAACTTATTTGAACTTTTTGAACTTACCTTGGACCTTTCTGTTTGCACAAGGGGACTTTACCTTTATACCTCATTAACATTAGATATAATATTTTGTGGATAGTAAGAAGAGGAATCACCTCATAAGTGCATATCGTGTCTTGCTCATTTTGGGTGGGGTTGGATTGGCAAAGGGGCGCTGGAGATTTATCTGGATATTTATATTGATTAAGTTCTTTATTGCTTGTTGTACATTTTCCACTATTTGAGTATTTTGAACAGTGGGAAAGGAAGTCAGGTGACTCCCTTTGATCCAGATCTCTAGCAGACCCAGGGAGCGCAGAGATAAGTGTGTACCATAGCTTACCTGATCTAACACAGTGTCTGAAGCATATGCTACCGTCTGTGCTAAAAGCTGACCAAGAATGTGCAGATATAGTGACAGAGAGAGCCCACCGCTTAGGGCCGCCGAGAGAGAACATGACCTCCAGACCACGTCCAGTGATTTTTAAATATTTCAACTATCTTAATAAAATGGAGTTGTGGAATGCTTGTTTGCGAAGGTCATAAAATTCGCCTATTCCAAGATCACTCTATGGAAGTTACAAGAACCCGGAGGGAATTTGCGCATATCTGTACCAGCCTTGTGAAGAAGGGAGTAAAATTTGCATTAATATATCCCGCACGCCTTCGAGTTTATAGAGGAAAAGACCACAAAGATTTCATATCGCCTAAGGAAGCTGCAGTGTTCTTGGAGGAAGAGGGTATCGCGTTGTCGGGAGCACCTCAAGGGCCTACAAATGACTGAAACCGGTTAATCATCAGTGTAAAGTTTCTTGAGGACTTATGCTTTTATGCCAACTTTTCATCTACAAGGACTGATCCTGGTCATTGCATGTTATTCCCGGATGCCGTAAGAAGAGAATTAGCTGGACTTATGGTGTAAGCATATTAGAAGTTTACGGCTAAAGCTTCTGTTTTATTTGTTCTTTTAAGTGCCCTGGAAGTACATACGTCACATTTGACAGGAAGACAGGACTTTCTTTGTTGTATGTATGTTAGTTTTTCTTTTTCTTTTTCTTTTTCTAATACCGTAAGATACTCACTTCAAAGTTTCTATAATTGCATTTATGTCAATTTATTATAGCACTATAATAGCGTGTGTTATGGTTCAATTTTCTGATTGTGACTTGTTAACAACTGTGCTCCATCATAGACAGGGTAATTTTAGCGTAATTGATGCGTAATTGATGCTTCTGAGTTAACATGTGTGACTTTGAACATGTTAATAGTATATATACTCTGCATATCAACACCTTTGACCCCAAATGGTAAATATCAAACTAGAAACCTGGAATGTTGGAGGTATCAATTCCCCTATAAAGAGAAAGAGATTACTTACATATATTAAAAAACTTTCATTAGATGTACTTATGTTGCAAGAGACGCACTTAACTGAAGCGGAAATGACTAAACTTAATCGTGGTGTTTATAAAGTGCTCTCAGCTGCACCTTACAATGCTAAGGCGCGAGGAGTTGCCATACTGATCAGAAAAAAATGTTATATGAGATGCACAGTCAAATTTTAGACAAAGAGGGTAGATACATAATAGTAGATGTGTCTTTAAACAACATTAGATTTGTCTTGTGTAACATTTATGCCCCGAATATGTATAGTAAGTCCTTTTTCAGAGATTGTTGTCTTTGCTTTATGTACATATGGATGCATCTTTGATTGTGGGAGGCGACTTCAATTTGACTGCATCTTCCTCTCTAGACAGACAGGTCACCCATAAGGGACAACATAATTTGAATAGGCTGGGAATTTCGCAATTTGTTATAAAACTAAACCTAGTAGATATTTGGAGAATAAGGCACCCAACTGACAGAAATTACTCTTGTCTGTCGGCTGCATATGGAACTCTGTCCAGACTGGATTATCTTCTGGTTACTGAGTCACTTCTACCAATATCCTTACAAACAGAGATAGAACCGGTGACTATCTCAGATCACGCTGTGGTATGGGTAAAACTGGAGGGTAAAGAGCAAGGAAAGTCCCCTGGAATGTGGAGATTCCACACATACTTAACAAATTAATAAAAATTTAGAGATATACTGAAAGCAAACTGGACCACTTTTAAAGATCTGAATCAACAGCATATGGAAGGCCCCCAATTATTTGGCAGACCTTTAAATCAGTAATTAGGGGACAAATTATATAGTTTGTTGCAGCCCATAAGAAAGCGTTGAACGCAGATTTTAAACAGACACAGCGTGATCTTTTTGATGCTTATCGGACATATACTACAACTCCGACACAATACTGTTTACGTCAATATAACAGGAAAAAAATACAATTTGAGGGTGCTCTAGGCAGAATGGGAGATAAAACCATAGCGCATCGAAAATTTTAATTCTATAAGTGGGGCAACTATTCAGGTCGCCTTTTGTCTAATCTTTTACACGGAGACCACAAACCTGCAATCAAAGTGGCAGTTCAGGAGGTGGGTGTACTAAGACATGAGAGTCAGGAAATAGTAAACATTTTCCGAACATTTTATGACAAATTGTACAGTCAAAGCCCCATAGATACAGCACAGAAGAAATTGTTTTGGGATTCAATCTTGTTACCTCAAATTTCAGTAGACCAGATACAGACATTAATGAAACCTATCACACTACAAGAGGTACAATCCATTATTAAATATCTCAAACCCTCAAAAGCCCCAGGCCCGGATGGTTTCAGAGGAGAATTCTATACAATTCTAGCACCGGAAATGGGAGAAACTTTATTGAAAGTATTTAATTCTATCATTACTCAACGATCCATTCCCCATTACTTTAATGCAGCTGTAAAAAAAAGTGTTGCCAAAACCAGGGAGAAATCCCATCCTCCCGGCATCATATAGACCCATTTCCCTGCTAAACACAGATTATAAACTTTTAACAAAAATTTTGGCAGAAAGGCTTAAAATAATATTACCAGGAATAATCCACCCGGATCAAACCGTAGCAGGCACTCAGTCGTTAACATTCATAAAGGTTGAACTATAATTCAACATTCAGATTCCACAGAGCAGTCACAACCAGGAATGGTTTTATCATTAGACGCCGATAAGGCTTTTCAACATGGTTACATGGGACCACCTGATGGAATCACTAACCAGGTTTGGCTTCCAGGAAGAATTTACCATGTTGTTGGCTTCTCTCTACTCTGAACCATACATGCAGGTAGCGGGGAATGGACTTATTTCAGATACCTTTTTTATTCAAAGGGGCACCAGACAAGGTTGCCCCCTATCTTCCCTCCTATTTGTAATTGCATTGGAGCCACTGGCAGTGGCACTCCGTAGTACCCCAGAATATAAGGGTATCAAAATTAACAAAAGGGAATATAAACTAGTCATGTTTGCTGACGACAAATTTCTTTTTATATCACATCCGCTCCAATCTATTCCAGTTATTTTATCTCTTATATCACAATTTGGCTCTTTTTCTGGGTTTAAAGTAAATTTTATTAAATCGGAAGCCATGTAATTATCTACAGCTCACACACCGGATACTATATCACTGGTTTCTAGTCATATCCAATTAGCTCAATCGCAGTTTAAATACCTAGGGATACAGATTACCCCTTTATAAAGTAAACTTTAAAGCTATGATCAAATCAATCACATGTACTTTGCAAGGATGGGTCTACTTACCACTCTCCTTGATGGGAAGGATTGCGCTAATAAAGGGAGTAGTCTTTCCTAGATTAGCTTATATTATTCAGATGCTCCCTGTCTCATTGCACCCCAAGGTTATAAATCAATGTATGTCAGCATTCATCAAGTTTGTTTGGAGAAATAAAAAATCAAGAGTGGCAAAAGCTAGATTACAATTTAGGAGAAAAGATGGTGGGTTGGGGCTTCCCAATTTACAGTCTTTTATCTATGGGGCTCATTTCCGATACATAACAGACTGGCTATTGAGTAAACATACTTACACGAATCTTGAACTAGAACAATCATTGTTTTTTCCCTATGCTCTAGGAGCGCTCTTATACTTACCGAAAAATCTAATACCTGAAACAGCTATACAAAATCTCTTATTTCAAGACACTTATAAAGCATGGATTAAAGTGCATGAAGTCTTAAAAACTGATCATACTTCATCCAGATATAACACTTTATGGGGAAATCCAGCATTTGAACCAAGTCTGCAAAACGCAAATCATCTCTCCTGGAGAGAAAAGGTAATTAGAGTGATATGTGATGTGTTTGACCCGGGAGGCTAGTTATTATCATTTGCAAAACTCAAAGAAAAATATGAGCTTCCGAATCAACATTTCTACATGTATTTACAAACTAGACACTTCGCAGAACATGTTACCTCTAAAATGTCAGGTTGTGAGGATAAAGTGGGGAAATTACTTATATACTTACAATCCCATACATTCCACATAAGGTATATCTATGATTTAATCTTACCTGCTGATCCTATTCAATTGAGGGCGGGTCCGATGCTGGCTTTGACCAGAGATGTTCCCTATGTTAATTTTCCAAAAGACCCATTGAAGTACTTTGATGCTAACATGATGGCGTTGAGTTCAATCCAGTTACAGGAAACTAACTATAAAATCCTGAATCAGACATACATTTCTCAAGCTCAGAGGAAACATATGGTGGAGAAGGAAACGGGATACTGTCCAAAATGTCATTACACAAACGCAAATTTCATTCATAATTTTTGGGAATGTGGGAAAATCAGGAAATTTTGGGAAAAAATATCAAATTTCATAAACTCAGTCCTTAAGGTTCGTCTTCCCAAAAGTTTCCTATCCTTCATCTGAGCAAATTTTGAGGAATGGATGCTGCATCCAGAAGTTAGAGCTGTGTTACCGCTGTTGACAATAGTTGTAACAGTTGCAAAACAGATCATATTAAAGAATTGGACAAAGCCTTCCCCGCCATTTTTAAGCACAGTAAAAGCTATTGGAACTTATTTACCTAGATAGACGAGCCACTCTTCCGGATATAGAGGTGAGGGTGTCTAAATTTCATAAGAAATGGGGGATTTATATTGCTCATCTGAATATTGAACAACAGACACATAGTATGAAACTTTTAGAATGCACAACCTGGTCCTTGATGAGGAATTTGCATACATAAAGTGCGATTAAGAATTGACATTAGTCATAGGGTGGAGTACGGTTGCAGATAATTTTGAATTTGACATTTTTTCATTTTTTTTTTATTTTTTGTTTATATGTTTCTTCTTTCTATTTCTTTTTTCCTGTATTATTTTTGTTCAAATGTTTACCTCGAATATCAGACTTGCGCCTAGGAGTGGTATAAAGAGTATGTAAAAAAATTTATTTATTGCACCTGATAATTGAATTATCATAAAAGATAATAAAAACAATATAAAAACAATAGGCAAACAATAAATCACTAAAAATTGCTGATAATGGACACAAATTACCTAAATAAAAAGTCCTGCACAATAGTTCACAGTAAATCAACTTGGGCTGGTTGTACGGTGGTATCTATGTCTGAAGTCCCAAATATCTCAATACACACTGGTTAAATAAGATGAATCAGATATCTGGATATATTGAAACTTTGTTCCAGTTGTGACAGGTGGTAGAGATAACTGTGAAATAAAAGTACATACAGAAATATGACAAGTTGATAATGTTTAAATACGGGGAATAAAAAGAAATAAAGGTGTAATACCCATCTCCTATATATTCAATATAAGTACTACTCACATGCAGTCGTTGGTAAGTCGTTAGTTTAAAATATACAAGACAGAGCTGCTGATGAACGGAGGACCCGTGAGGGATCAAAGTGCGGTTACACTCCGTCTCATATGGTATACTTGATACTCATATATGTAAGCATTCTATTGATTTGCTGTCTGTGAAAGAGAAACCAAGAAAAAACAATAAAAAAATGTTTTATTTTTTTTTTATTTTAAAGAATGAATACATAGAAATACTAATAAAGTAAATTTAGAGTTCATAAAATTAATAATTTTTTATGTCATGGGAAGATGAGTGACAGATATATCACACAATCACTACTGTACCATACTGTTATCATTATTATTTTTGTTTTATTTTTATTATTATTATTTTTAGTTTTTTTGTTTTTTAATGTATAATAATTTTTAGTAATTTTTGTTGTTGTTACTATCATTAATATCTTGTACCAACATTAATTATTTGTATAGATTAATTTATCGTTATTTGTCATCTACTATTATGATGATACACACAATTATTCATAATATTCCATGCTATATCTTTTTATTAGCAGTGTTATCTATTTAATATTTTTTATATCATCAATTTGTTGTCATAAGTGAATAAGATCTATTTAACTAGCTAATTGTATTTATGTCAATAAATGTTTTAGCTATTATATACAAAGAATTATCATGTTCTTGTATTTATATATAATTTCATATTCTTTCAGACCGCATTTACGCAATCTACGTAAGAAAAAGGTACATAGATTACGTTAAAAAATTACGTGCTTAGTAGTAAAACACCAGACGTATGTGTTATACGTCCGGTACTCTAAATACGGGCCTTTATCTTGAGAGAGTCCAGGTGTGGATGAAATGCGTTGACAGTTATTGAATGCTCCCTTCCTGCTATTAGCAGCATTGTTCTTACTATTGGCAGTGCAACTTGGCCATTGATATCTATTAGTATTAGTGGAAATCCGGCTACTGGCTATTTACCATCTTCAGACACTGAACATTCAGCAGGGTCGACCACTGATCAAGTCGCGGTTTGAGTTTCCATTTTTTGCAGGAGCCTGACTCTTGGAATCCTATGGAGTAACCAGTGCAGCTAGGGCGGTTTCATGAGGAAATCCATTAATTAGCACCCGGTTTGCAAGAGTCGGATATCATCTCTCCATCATTAAGGACCAGATTCACAACACTTCATTTTTTAACTTACGTGCCTAGTTATTCGTTTTTAGCTACTACATATGCGTAGTAACAATTTTATGCTATCTACGTAACATTTTGTTACATAGATTGCGTACACGCGGCCTTTAAACACTATTGCCTTAACAAGTTTGATGTGGGAGCATTCTTTTTATTTAGTTTTTATATTTATTAATTTATGTGTCAATTTCAATAAATTGGATTTTCTCATTTCACTTAAAATAGAGTTGCGACTTTGCATGTTTTTTATTTACATTTTATATTGTCTAATTTCTATTATTGCTGGTCCAATTCACCTATACATCAAGCGCTGATATCTTTTTCCAAATTTCTATATTTTTTTTAGGGTATTTGCACAGTCCCTCGTACATGCTGCTACTGTTTAAGTGAATATGTTAGTTTAAGTCTACACCCTCTAAATATCAGTGGCACTTTTTAATTAAGGTTTATTAATTTAATTGTTCTCCTGACTGTTTTGTCCATAACATTTTTAACCCTTTTATATTATTTATTATTCTCATCCCAGTGCTGTTTATCCTCCCCCCTCCCCTCCTTTTCCAGTTTGCATTTGTTAGAGTTGATTGGACACTCTAGGGTGAAGATACTGTTGCACAGGTTGTTTATTAGCACTTGTAAATTATTCTACCATCTTCTATTACATATGTAATTCCTCAGAGTTAGACAAATATCCTGGGAAGTGGCAAAAGAAAGTCGACGTAATAGGACTAGGATAGTCCACCATCCATTGTCAGAGATTAGAATTTCACTAATATTCGCACCGCCAAGATTAGTGATTATGATATCCTATAATAAAAATAATCTATTCACTCTGATTCCTTGGGGTATATTTACTAAGGTCGATTTTGCTCAAATCGCCAAAACTCCAGGGACTTTTCCGGCGATTATGCCATCGCCGTATTCACTAAAGGCAAAGTCTCGGGACTTTAGCCTTTAGCAAAATAGACCAGGACAAAAGTCGTCCAAATGTTTGCTATATAAAAAATACAATTTGCTATTCAGAGAATTTTATCAGTATTTATATAATCTCCAAATCTCAGATCTTGAATCCACTCCTCCGGAAAGAGATCTAACATTCTTGATGGTTCCCTTATTGATAGGGCGACCACTTTAGCAAATATAATTGTGATTCCTAAACCGGGTAGAGACCAGACCTTGTGTGCAAATTATCAACCTATATCTCTGTTAAATGTGGATCTACGTATCTTCGCAAAAATTTTGGCTCTGCGGTTGAATCCAATTTTACCCTCTCTTATTAATTTGGACCAATCAGGTTTTATATTAAACCGTCAAGAGCTGGATAATACACAACGTACGATTGATATTATCCACATGATATATTTCCAGAGACTCCCAGCGGTCATTGTCACATTAGATGTTGAAAAGGCATTTGACCGGGTATCCTGATCGTTTTTAAGAGCTGTTCTCGACTCAATGGGCTTTTCTGGCCATTTTTTGCAAGGCATCTTAACATTGTACAATTCCCCTGCAACTACTGTGACAATAAATTGAATCACATCGGCCCCCTTCGATATTCATAATGGCACTAGACAGGGTTGCCCCCTTCCCCCGCTGATTTTTGCCTTAATCATTGAACCTCTGGCACTCAAATTTGGAACAATACATCCATACATGGAGTCTCTGATGGTTGTCACACACACAAAATAGCTCTATATGCAGATGATGTTCTTTTGTCACTAACTGATCCACTCACATCTTAACTGCCATTAAAGAAATCCATGAATATGGAATCCATTCAGGTTATAAAAATAACGCACACAAAACCGAAATCCTTGACTTTAACATCCCTGATTCTACACACCATCACCTGACACAGCTATTTCCATTCAAATGGAATCTTAGAAAACTTAAATATTTGGGGATACACCTCACAAAAACTTATAACTAATTATATCAAGCAAATTATCCACACCTCATTTCCCAAATAAAGACAGATATAGACAGATGGACTGCCTTATATATATCTTGGATAGGCCGTATCAACACCACTAAAATGAATATACTTCCTAGATTGTTATATTTTTTTCATACCCTCCCGATTAGGGTTCCTCCTAATGTTTTAAAATCTCTACAATTTTCTATTAATAAATTTATATGGCATCGAAGACGTCCCCGAGTACGTTTAAAAGTCCTGTATCACTCAACATGAGGAGGTGGGTTAGGTCTCCCTGATCTCAAAAAATATTATACAGGGGCACACCTAGCTCAGTGTGTTCTTTGGTGCTCTACCACCACTACACGTCTATGGCCATCCATCGAAGCTAACAGCATAGGAGTAACTTCGATAGCCTCTTTGTTTGTGCAACAACAATCCACACGCCCCATGACATATACCCAACACCCAGTAGTAGCTCATTATTTAAACCTATAGGATGGTGCTAGATCATGGTACGGTCTATCCCCTCTTCCATGCCCTACTATCCCTATCTATAATAACCTATCTTTTCCCCCGGGGTGTAAAACCCATGAATTTTCTACATGGGCAAAAAATAATATTTTAACTTTAAACGACATAAATCTTACTACAACGTTTCCATCATTTTCAGGAATTAGGAGTAAAACAGATCTTCCTCATAAGTTATTTTATCAATTTTTACAACTTAGACATTTTCATAATTCCATTAGCCATTTACTAACACACCAAAGCATTAGTGATTTTGAAACAATATGTAGGAAACGGTCCTCTTTCAAAGGTTTGATTTCTGAGCTCTATTCCCTATTATTAATTCCATCCCCTTATACTGTTGATACTTATGAAAAATCATGGGATAGGGACTTAGGTAGTTCATTAGATTCAGAAGATTGGGAAGAAATTCATGAACGTGTAGCCTCTTCTTCAATATGCGTTAAAATCAAAGAAAATCGATATAAGATAATTTATAGATGGTATCTAGTCCCAACTAGAATAGCCAAATTTTCTCCTGACGCCCGATACCTGTTGGAAGGGATGCACGGCTCCGGGTTCATATCTACATATTTGGTGGGATTGCCCCAGAATCAGAGCTTTGGTCTCAATTGATTGAATTTCTATCTAAGCTACTACAAATCTCTATACCATTTTCTCCTGAATTTTCTTCTACCTCTGGGAGTCCCTGAGGCTACTAAAGCTCAGAATAAACTTATTCTACATCTGACATTGACAGTTACTTGTCTTATCGCATTATATTGGCGTAGGTCTAATGCCTATACTTTTCAAGAAGTGATGGAGAAAACGTGGTATGTCCATAAGCTGGAATAAATGACGTGTTTTCTTAACAACTCAGCTAAATCTTTTAGTAATGTTTGGACACCTTGGGCCTCTCATTTCCGAACTCCCCTTCCTACATTTTATTAATGACTTTAAAAAATTTCCTTTCCTCCACAACTTCTCTAATGGCTCTCTTTCCGATTTTCAAATACCCCCCCCCTTTACCACTATACATACATGGTCTACTCTTCTGTTGTTTGTCTTTCCTCTGTCTTCCCCCTTTTTCTTTCCTCTCTTCCTGTTTATCTTCTCCCTTTCTCTTTTGGGACAGATGGCCACCTGCCCCATTCTGATAACTTCATTATGTATTATCTAGCTATTTTTCTATCTTAAAGAAAATAAAACCCCCAGATGGATAACATTATATATGAAAGGAGATACTGGAAATATGAGGAAAAGGCGCTGCCCACCAAACCGTATAGATGCTGCCACAGAAGGTACTAGGTAAGTAGGGTGCAATTACCCAAACCATGTTGTAGACTAGATAGAGAAATGTTAAGTACTGGGCGCTTCTTTAAGGTTAAAAGGTGTACAATTTATTCCAACAGTTATAAACATAAAATCATGTAAGGAAAGCTAATATCAGGCTTGAGACACCGCTAAGGTACAAAAACACAGGAAAAACAAAGGTTAGCACACTGCTGTAACCACATAACACAGGTCTTGCTAAATTGATACACTGTTGTGTGGAGTAGTGAAGTTTAACGATTTGTAAGATAACACACCGTTTGATGTTGCCTATAGATTGCAGTTGTATTACAACATCCAGGTAATGTCCAATAATGATATATTGAGACAACAAAGGAGCCGTTTGTCCAAATAGGTTAAATGTGCATGAAAATTTTCGTTCAGAAGTAAAGACAAACACTGTGTTTATAAAGTGTCTGTTTACTCACGGTTCCCTTTTGTATAGCACGGCGACTCCTGGTTCCTTCCTTCACGGCCGTTACTGTCGGTCATTGGTGTGGCCGCAATGCTAAATCGTTGGTGGATCCTGGTGCCGGAGACTCAGTCCGTTGTTATGGAGTTGGTTAGCCGGTCACTGTTGCAGAGGGGAGAAACAGTGTGAGATTTGTGGTTTGAACATTAGAGTTTGCCTTGTAGAGTCCCAAAGTCCCAAACAGTTGGCAAAAGGCAAATTGCTGCAATTGTGGTTGTTAGGACCTGAAGGTGGTTTCATAAACCAAACAATAAGGCATTTATAATGGTTATAATTAGAATATGAAGCACATAAAAGGTACAAGCAAGTATATATAACGTGAATAGTGGAATCACGTACTTTACATTCATGGGTAGAGTCCAAAAAATAAATGAAATGCATATGCTAGGCACTTATGGGTACAGATGAGGCACAGCCTGCACAGTGATATATAGGGTAGCATCTAGTGAGCATAATGGGCACATAAGTGCATAATAGAGGATAGAACAGACATGGGAGGTACCTGAATAGCCTGGAAAGAGATGCCCAAAAAATGACACAAGAGGAGGAAAAACCAGAATAGGTGACAAACCAAGGGGCAAAGAAAAGGATAAGTGCATAACAGATACCGATATTATGAGAAAAATAAACGATGGTTGTATGATTGTATACACAATTTATTCATTTATTCAAAAATAAATAATAATATTAAAAACTATTTCTACGTGGCAGTATTTAGAAATGTATAGAGTCCGGGCTGTGGTCTCTGGAGACGAATAGTATTGGATTCGTAGTAAAATTTGTGCATGCACGAAACTTCAATGGAAATAGATAATTAGCAGGGCTCTATATAGCATTTGTAGGACAGTCAATGGACAAACCAAGGGGCACAGAGATATCCCTCTACTTGATAAATAGAAAGGACCCTAGGTCAAGATCTAGATTAAGACCCAGGGGATCAAGTGTACCTAAAGTGTAAATCCACTTAATTTCTTCCCTAGCTATTCTAGCTATGTAGTATCCTCAACTCCAACACTTGTCAACCTTCTTTATGGCCATAAACTTCAGTGTTGTTGGGTCTTTCCCATGCTTCAGTGCGAAATGTGCTGGGATGCTATGGGTAGTGACCCCTTTTTTATGTTGTGGATATGTTTGCTGACTCTGACCTTCAAACTCCAGATGGTACGCCCAACATACTGGAGCCCACAGGGGCACTCTAGCAAGTAGATTACCCCTTTGGTCTCACAACTAAGGTTCTCTTGAATCTTATACTCTTT
>WWET01000963.1:41681-62225 GCA_011038615.1 Limnodynastes dumerilii
CGTTAAACGACCCCCCCCAAAAAAAAAAATCTAAATGAAACTTATGTCATTCACCTCTGTATTTTTAAACTACCTTAAAATGTAAATATTAGATATAATAATAATTGTTGAAAAAAAAATAAAAAAATGATTATACATAAATCAATATTAAGTTGCATGTTTGTTTTTTAAATGCTTTTATTTAAATGCAACAAAAGTAAAACAATACATTATGTGTTGCATTTGTAATTTTGGTTAACTGTAGAATGTTTTACAATCAATTGTTTATTTTTTTTTGGCCCATTTTTTTTCCCACCTTTGGGTTCTTTTGGTGCAGGGTTTTTAGATCTTGTTTTTGGGGCCGTACCTCCAGGTTCAGTGTTGCCAGACATTGCTGCAGATCTTTTTGATGCTCGGACTGGTGCTAGAGTAACATCTGGCCTAATCGTGGATGATGTTGATGGGATTGCCTCAGGTATTGATTGAGTTTGTTCTTTTTTCTACTGTATAATCCACAAAAGTTTTTACCAAATCTCTCATTTCTCTTAATATTTCATTTAGTGCTTCCAGTGCGGTGTTATTTCTGGACATTTGGTCATGTAGGGGGTCCAGTTTATTGATGATGAGAATCGTTCGATTTCGCATTGCACTGTAGGCTGTGGATGGCCCAGGTATTTCATCATCATGTTGTGGAGGTGACGGGGTGGATGGTGATGGTAGAGCTGGTGGTGGTGGTTGTGCAGGTTGTGGTGTTGGTTGTGATGTGGCCTCAACGTCTTCATCATGTATGGATTGTGTGTCATCCAATCTTTCAGCAATATCTGTGACAGAAGGAAATTACATAACAATGAACATAGAATGTGACTATGATGACCCATGTAATACATAAAAAAAACCCATTGTTTACAACCTCGTAATATGTCTACACCGTATGATGCAATATCACTAACTCTGTCTCTCTTTTTCTCTCATTTTAGATTTCCATTACTCTATTGAGATACATTTAAGGACATTCAACATTTCCTCTTTAAAATTAATACAATTGAAAAGCAGTATATCTTTTAAGTTGATGTTATACAAATAACCTGATATCACATTTAATATTACCTTCGCTGTCTTCTGATTCTGTGTTTGCGACTGGACACAAGAGTCTTGGTGGTGGACCGTCCATGGTGTCATGGTTACCAACACCCTCTATCTCAGCTGTACACACAGCATGCATGGCCAAGATTTCTAATTCGTTGAAATTCAACGTTTCAGGTATTGGTCCAGCTCCAGTTTGCCTGGAGTGAGCGTATCTCTCAGCCATTTTTTATTTGATTTTTGAAATCCTGCCATCTGTGAATGAAATAAAATATACTAACTATACTTTAACAATAGAACAATAGATGCCTGGTTTGTTTAGCCCAACTTTGTTGAAAATTATGCTATTGAATGAAGAATTAGCATTAAATAATAAAAAAATAAAAAAAATAACAATTCATACCTCTTTTTCAGAAGTTTTACTGTTCGGAACATACAATTGGGATTGATTTGCCTTGAGCAGGTGACAAAACGCTTATGAATGCCATTCCAGACACTTCCTCTCAGGTGAGCAGAGATCTCACCACCCTCAGTATATAAATGTTCCATGATCTCAGTCACTAAAAATGTAACCTCTTGTGCAGTTGTTAGGATTTCTTTTCTGTCCCTTTGGACCCATGATGAACACAGTGTGTACTAACGCACGTGGACGTGGGTATTGCACGGCTTTTTACGTCCTTTACTTGCACTCTGATTGGCTAATAGTTTTGACTCTTCGGATAGGCTTGTTTTTCTATGATGTCTCATTAACTTCGCTTGTCATTATGCGTGCGTGCTTTCACTCTTACGTATGTCCACTTTATTTATTTTTTAAATTAAAAAATTACTAAAATATCCATTTGTTTAGCAGAAATTTGTTCAAGCTTTCAATTTATATATAGATGTATGCCGTTATGAAAAGGTTTAGGAAGTATACCATTGTAGTGATTGGCAGGATGTGTGTGGGCCTGTCAAGTTTATTCTTAGGTGACTGACAATTACATGTGCATATCACTGAAATTATATTTAAATATATAGTATTGGATGAAGATTGGTTGCTCTTTGTGGGCGTTACAGGAGACAACCAATGGCATCGTTAGATCTAAATCTGCGTGAGTTCATAATTTTAATTATAAAATGACAGCTGCACGCGCAGAGCCCTTTTGCCGTGCGTAGTTGCGGATCCTGGTCCATATAATAGACGAGTTTGACCTCCGCCAGCCCCACTGTAATGCTGCCGTTAGGGCAGCATATATTCGCATACAGCAGGAGATCAGACGCCGTCTTCGTGTCCACCAGCGGGTGGACCAAATGAAGCGCCGGTGGTCAGATCTAAGTCGGCGTCAACCCGATCTGCTGGCGGAGGTCCGCATGCAGATCCTGCGTCATGCGTGCAGTAAGTATTTACTTTCACAATACAATCAGTACTTTTAACTTATGTGGTGCTTACAATTAAATGGTTCTTATTGTCTTGTAGCAGAAATCATGATGAAATTTTGTTTTTATGTGTTATGTCATTAATTACAATTATGTAGGCCGAACTTACCTTTTGCTACTTTCCATTTTCTATAGAGATTTATTAGTTTAAGAAAACCTAGTTTGAAGTTTGCTGTTGTAGTGATGGCCATGGTGTGTGTGCCATTCAACTTTCTTGTTATGTGTTTGACATTGATATGTTCATATTAGTTAATTTCGATTATAAAAAAGATTTGTGAAAGAAGATTGCTTTCTCTTTGATGGCGTTTCAAGAGACAGACAATGGCGTACACATGTTAATAGGGCAAGAGGAACTATGATAAAGCAGTAAACACCATCTGTTGAATGTACTATAGTCGTTTAAATTGTTTAGGTTTAATTTGTGTTTTATTTTAATTTTTGGGGGGTTTAAAGGGTGTTTAGGGTAATTTTAATGTGTATATTTTTATTATATCCATTAGGACGGGAAAGACACAGACTGGCTGAGTTTGCAAGGTGCCAGCTGGAATGGGAGGAGGAGACAGAGGAGAAGCCTGAGGAGGAGCAGGAAGAGGAGGCAGAATTGTCCCCCCAGGGAGAGGTCCAGGAGGCTGAGGAGGAGCAGGAGGAAGAGCAGCCAGAATGTTCCCCCCAGGGCGAGAGGTCCAGGAGGCTGAGGAGAAACAGGAACAATAGGAGGTGCTGCACCATCATGTGCAGCCAGAAAACATTGAAGTTTAATTTTTTTTCTATATTTATCTTTAATATTGGATTATGTATATGGTGACATGACGTGTTTGTTTTTCTTTACTAATAACCCACAAACTTGCCTTAAAATTCTAAATTTTAACAAGGTCTAAAAAGGTAGAATTATACCTGATAATTGTTTTTTCCTGAATCTTGTTGACAGCATAGCACATAGGGTAGTTTCCACGGGGCGGGAGCCAATACAGGAAAAGAAAAAGACACACCGGATACGTATAAATATGCCCCTCCTCCGGTGCTCCTTGTCTTCACTTCCTCTAGCTATAATAAAACACAGGTAAACAGAAAAGTCACCAATTATATAGGGAGGGAAATGGCTATGCTTCCAACAAGATTCAGGAAAATACAATTATCAGGTATAATTCTACCTTTTCCCTTTCACTTGTTGGCAGCATAGCACGTAGGGTTATGCCAAAGCTAGTGTAAGAGGGGAGGGACACCACAAGTACACTGCAGATAGCACCCTTTTGCCAAACTTGGCGTCTTGGACTGCTATAATGTCCACCTTATAATGTTTAGTAAAGGTGTGGATTGATGACCATGTAGCTGCCTTACATAAATCTTAAATGGATGCACATCTGTTGTTTGCCCATGAAGTAGATATGGCCCTTATGAGTGTGCTGTAACCCCTTCAGGTGTAGGCAGCCCTTTAGATATATAAGTTTGATGGATACAGTTTTTTATCCATCTAGCTAGTGTTGATTTAGTTGCTTGTCCTCCCTTGTTTTTACTATCCGGTATGATGAATAATTGTTTGGACCTTCTGAATGCAGAGGTTCTTTCTAAGTAAATTGTAAGGGTTCTTACCAGGTCTAACGTGTGATATTTGGTCTCTAATTCTGTGTCAGGATTGGGAAAGAACGAAGGTAGGACTACTTCCTGATTTAGATGGAACTTGGTCACTACCTTATGCAAGAAGGAAGGATTCGTTCTTAGTACAACCTTTTGCTGATGAAAGCAGGTATAGGGTTCTTCCGCCCAGAATGCTTGTATTTCAGAGATTCTTCTTGCTGAAGTAATGGCTACAAGAAACACAGTTTTCCAAGCCAAAAACTTCAATTGTGCTTGCTCCAATGGTTCAAAGGGTTCTTCCATTAGAGATTCAAGGACTAAATTGAAATCCCAGGTGGCAATAAAGGAACGGATGGTTGGACGCAACCTTGACGCAGCTTGAAAGAATTGTTTTATATATTTGTCTTTAGCTAGATTCAAATCTAATATAGCACTGAGAGTGGAAGTATGTACTTTAAGAGTACTAGGCGTTAGACCCTTATCTAATCCTGATTGCAGGAATTCTAAAACAATGGAAATAGATGGTGTGGCAGAAAGGTACGAATGAGACAAACCAAATTTCCCAAATCCTGTGATATATTTTAGAGGTATTAGCTTTTCTTGCCTTCGTAAGGGTGTTAATTACCTTTGTTGAAAATCCTTGTTTTGTAAGGCTGGCGATCTCAGCTTCCAAGCCGTTAGCTTCAATTCTTGTGGTTGAGGATGGTAGACTATACCCTGTTTGAGAAGTCCCTGGTATGGGTTCAGCATCCAAGGATGTTCCACTGCCAATTTCAGTACTTGCGGGAACCAAGGTCTTCTTGGCCAGTAGGGGAGAATTACAATAAAGTCTACTTGAGCCGACATAATCTTTGAAATTACTCTCTGTATTAGAGGAATTGGCGGAAAGACATAGGCTAGTTTGAAATCCCAATTCATTGAGAGAGCATCTATCCCATGAGATCCCTGCTCTTTGAACCTGGAGAAGAACTTGTTGACCTTCTTGTTCTTGTTTGTTGCCATTAGGTCTACTTCGGGCTTTCCTCATCTTGCTGCTATTTGACAAAATATTTGTTGATCTAGTTCCCATTCTCCTGATGTAATCTGTTTTCTGCTCAATGAGTTTGCTATAGTGTTTATATTGCCTGCAATATAGACACCTGAGATGTCTTTTAGTTCTTGTTCTGCCCATGTCAATAGTCTGTTTACTTGTTGCATCATTTACTTGCTTCTGGTCCCTCCTTGGTGGATTTATATACGCTACTACCGATTTGTTGTCTGATTGGATGGACACATGATGCTGTTTGATGGTCTGATGAAAATAAAAACAGGCTTTTATCACTGCCGTCATCTCCTTCAGGTTCGAGTGTGCTCCTTCCACTGAGGGTTCCCAGGTTCCTTGCGCTATCTGAGTTCCGCATAGTGCTCCCCAGCCTGTTTTGCTGGCGTCCGTCGTTACAATGACTGGCGTCTGTAATCTGAATGGTTTCCGCTTCTGGAGGTTTTCCACTGTTGTCCACCACTTCAGATCTTGTCTGGTTCTTGCTGTTAGAGAAATTAGTTGAGTCTTGTTCTCCGTGTCTTTGTCCCATTGTTGCAGAAAACTGTTTTGGAACGATCTCATGTGGGCTCTTGCCCAGGGTACTGAATCTATTGATGCCGATATATAGCCCAGGATCTTCATATATTGTTCCACCGTTGTCCAAGGTTGTCTTCTTAGCTGTAATATGCTGTCCCTTATGACCTCGATTCTTTCCGAGGATAAGAAAATTCTTTCTTGATTGGTGTCCAACAGGACTCCTAGATATTTTAGTCTGTTTGCTGGTTGAATCTGACTTTTTTTTCCAATTTATGAGCCAACCGTGAGTCTGAAGTACTTGAATGACTCTCTGCGTGTGGACTGCTGATTGCGTTGGTGACGATGCTGCTACAAGTAGGTCGTCTAAATAAGCCCAGATTAGAATCCCTTCTTCCCTCAGGTTTGCCATGATCGGAATCAGCACCTTGGTGAAGGTTCTGGGTGAAGTAAAGAGACCGAATGGCAGGGCTGGAAACTGAAAATGGTGATGAAATATGTAGAACCTTAAAAACCTCTGATGATGATGACAAATCGGTACATGAAGATACGCATCCTGTAGATCTATGGTTGTAAGAAACATCCCCTTGTACAGTGCTGGAACTACTGTGCGAATTGACTCCATCTTGAATCGTCTTATGAACAAATACTGATTTAATTTTCTGAGATCTATTATAACTCTGTAGCTTCCTGACTGTTTCTTTACAATTAATATCTTTAAGTAACATCCCTTCCCTTGTTGAAAAAGAGGAACTGGAATGATTACCTTTTGTTTGATGAAGTCGTCCAGGCTGTCCTTGAGTGCGTTGATCTCCTCCTGTAGACGTGGTGCTCTTGATTTCATGAAGAAATCTCTTGGATGTGTCTTGAACTCCAGTGCATAACCGTTGGTCACGATCTTTCTGACCCACTGGTCTGATGTAGTTAAAGTCCATTCGCTGGCAAATTGTCTGAGTCTCCCTCCTACTGCCAGGTTGGTAGAAGTACTCATTTCTCTTGCGTCACATAGTTGGGGGACGAAAAAATTTTGTATCCCTTCCCCTATTATACCTGAAGTTCTGTATGGATGGCCCTTGTTGGAACTTCCGCAGGTATGATCTGCCTGGTCTATAGGATCTAGCCTCCTTTGACTCCGCTTGAGTGGGTTTGAAATTCTTTACTGTATATGATCTTTTGTTTTGCTTCTCCTGAGGCAGCCAAGACGATTTGCCACCAGAGATCTTTGTGATGATCTCGTCCAATTTAGGACCAAACAGATAATCACATGTAAATGGGATGGACAAGAGACGAGCTTTAGATTGGGCGTCTGCTGCCCACGGCTTTAACCATAATGCCCTTCTGGTTGTCGCTGATGTGGCAATAGATCTTGCTGCCAGCTTAATAGAGTCCATAGAAGACTCACAAACTCAATCGCCAGTTGAATGTCCTGAATAGTTTTTGTCAACTCACTGCGTTTCACACCATCGGCAACAATCTTCTCCAATTCTCCTGCCCATACTCTCAGCACACGGGATGTCACTGCTGTAGAAATTGCCGGCCCTAAAGCTGCACCTGAAATAATATGATGTTTCTTTAGAGTTACCTCCATTTTTCGTTCCATGGGGTCCTTGAATGCGTTGGCATCCTACATAGGAAGGGTAGTGCGTTTAGATATGCGGGAAATAGCTGCGTCAATTTTGGGTGATTCCTCCCACTTCTTAGATTCCTCCGAAGTAAAGGGATACATTTTATTAATCCTAGACATGGAAAGAATCCTTTTATCCGGATATTTCCACTCCTCTGAGACAATTTCTTTAATAATTTGTGAGACGGGAAAAACTCTAGACTTCTTCTTATGCTCTTTAACTATTAGGTCTTGTAACAACATATCCTGTTTGGTTTCCTGAATATTTAATGTTTTGTCAATCAGTTTTAATAAGGACTCTACTAATTGAGGATTTACATTATCTTCTTCTTTAGATGCTGTAGATTCTACGTCTGAGAAAACTTGTTCTCCCGGCATATACGTCCCTTCCTCTGGCTCTGACTGATCTGATACTTCCGATGGTGCAGTTCTTGGTCTTTTAAGAGTTAATTTTTGTAAGGATGTTTCCAGAACCTCCTTGGTTACAAAGGTTTCAGTAAACACACCTTTTAAGATATTAATAAAATCTAACATTTGTGGCGATATTTGTTGCTGTTGAGTTTGTAAGCAATTAACACACGTAGGTGATGTGTAATTGTCAGGTAAATCATTGTCACATGCAACACATTTAGAAACTTTCAATGTAGAAAAATATAAGATACAGCTAACTAATATCTACACTGACTTACCCAGACCTCCTGGTCTGCGACTGTTTCTCTTCCATGCTGATGCAGAAATAGATGCAGACATAGTAATCCTGGTGCAGGTGGTTTTTAAACTTGAATTTGGCGCCAAAAAAACCTTCCGGAGAGACTGGGCTCTGGACGTCCCATAGGTATCCATAGGCTTCCCCAAAATGGCCGCTTCCATATGGGGCTTCCCTCTAGCGGCAGGAAGTGACTAAACGTCACTTCCGTTTTTCCTAAGCAAAGGGAAGCTGTGTTTTCGCGCCTTCTGTAATTCGCGGCACCAGTCTGCAGATGGGCCGGTCGTTCCACCCCCTCTTCTCCCGCCACAGTGCTGCGTGGACCGGGAAGGCACATGCTGGATGAGCATCGAGGCATTGGCCGCCGGTAAGTCGAAAACTAAGCAAAATAAAACATAAACTGCTGGCTCCTACACCTTACAGGAAAAGAAAAAATAGAAGGAGCACCGGAGGAGGGGCATATTTTTACATATCCGGTGTGTCTTTTTCTTTTCCTGTATTGGCTCCCGCCCCGTGGAAACTACCCTACGTGCTATGCTGCCAACAAGTGAAAGGGAAAAATAATATTGTTACATCTGCATCCTTAAAAATGTAATGTAAAATAAACATCACAAACCATTTTTTGTTTGGCTCTTTACTAATGGAAATAATCCATAAAGAAGTATGGACATACCAGGAATATGTATGACATTTCAAATGTCACATTACTTGTATAATGGAGCTGCTTTAATTATTGATATTTTTCATCTCAACAAATAGTCTTTTAAAAATGTAATTTTAATTGTCCATAAAAAAAAAATAAAAAAAAAAAATAAAAGGATGTTGAAGCACCTAAAACAAATAAATAAAAAAATGGAAAAAAGCATGCAATATTTGACATCTGTGTACAATCTGAAGCATTGTATTGAGTGTAACTTGTATTTTTTTATAGGAATTGAAATGCTAAATGTCTTTTTTATTTTCACCAACAGATGTGCCCAACATGGACCCCTTCAATGAAGAAATTTTCAAACAGCCCAAATATTAATTCATTTATTTTATAATTTCAATCGTTAGAATTTTTTTTTTCCGTAGTTGATATTTAATATTTTGTTATGTTATGTTTTGTTTGTTATGTTTAAATAAAATCATTATATATTTTAAAATTGTGTACTATTTTTGTTTGACCATATAACATAATTACATATACATACTTACATTACATTATAGAAAACTTATCATTAACAACAATTAGACATGTTTTAGATTAAAAAAAAAATCTATATGAAACATGTACATAATCATGCATTTGCAATAATCATTTTTATTATGATTGACATTATGTATAAAAAAAAACATAGGTTTGGTTAATGCCCAATATGTAATATACTAATTAATAATTAAATAGTTTTTATTACTTTTAATTTAGGTAAAACAAAATGTAGGTTCTAAAAAAAAAAAAAAAACCATAACACATACAATTTGAAACATTAACGTTTTAACCTTATATCCTAGTTACACAAAATAAACAAATGTAATTATGTAATTTTATACGCATAGAACCGTAATTCTAAAAAATACGCATGCCTGCAATGAAAAAAACGTTCTTGTGAATCAGACGTACGTATTTAGCAAACGTTCGCATGATCCACGATTACTACCGTCATGTACTACGTGCAGAGTATATTCGTAAACAATCGCACGTGTGCGGACGTATTTGATATTACGTGTTATGGGTATGTTTACATAATTTATGTGGCTTCAACACCATGTAATGTTTTTTGTTACGCGCATGCGTATTTACATACGTTAACGTACATGAGTACATACGCAGACGTTGTTTTGGATCTACCCCATTGTCCTATATCCACTTTGTCTCTCATTAAAAAAAAAAATTTCGAGAGAGATTTCTCACAAATTTGTGAAGATCCAAATAAGTGTCAAATTTATTTAATCCTTTACTTGGGGCAAATTTTAAATCTTTTGAAAGGACTTGCAAATCTGAGTCTTTAAGAGTTGTACTGCTCAAATTGAAAATGCCCTCACTGTTTAGCGATTTTGTTTTGGGATTGTCCCTATTCTTCTTGACTCCTCCTCGTTTTCCTCTTTTTCTGTTGACTCTAGCTTTCATTTTGTTCTGGGGAAATTTGGGGTTTTCTCTTTTGTTTCCAATTCTATTATTGAGTTTCCCCATGGTTCGTCTAGGAGGAACCCTCTGAGATTCGGGGGAAGGGAGTCTTTGGCTAGTCGTAAAAAATGGGACGTACACGTCAGGATCTAGGGCTACATTGAAGCCATAGGCTTCTTGGTTACTGTTTTCCCTAGTCTTTCTTTCTTCTGATAAACGCTTGAGGAGTGAAGATCTGTTCGGAATATTGGAAATATTCCTCTTATCTACTTCCCTAGCTCCAAGTGCTTTACCATCAACTAACTACACTATAACAACTTGGCTTGATAAGGGTAGGGGGCAATATTATGGATTGACAATGTTTATTTTATGCACACATGTATGTAAATGTATTTCTGTATGTTTTTTGACACTATATTTTTTTTTTTTTACTGGCTACTGCGCAGCATGCTTAGAAGGCTTAACATGTTGACGCTGATATTAATACAAGGCTCAGCAATGCTGCGCCTTGTAGTTCTATCAGCGCAGCCATGCTAAGCCTTACAACCATGCTGTGCTTGGGTTTTTTTATTTTTTTTTATATACACAAATCGACTGGGATTTTTCAAGGGAGAAGATTTAGCCCTTGAAAAATCGATGCAAATCGATTGCGCTTGAAAATCGCGTGTAAAAATCGACTGTTAGTTAATCGCAGCGAGACCAATCGATTTGAAATCGCTTGCAAAAAGCAACTTTAGTAAATATACCCCCTTAACTCTGAGCTTGTTTATTGGAAATTTGGCTGGCTCTCTAGCTTGGAGCAAGGTGGTGACCTCCTATAGAGCTGTAGGGCCACAATGTAATTTGCTGATACTCTCTCCTTGGAAGGCCTACCTAACCATTATGACCATCTAGTTCAACCATCTCTATTGCTGCAAAATGTTTCTGCCCTTATTGCTGCACATAGTAGTGCTACCCCATTTGCTTCACCTAGTGCAAAACTCTAGTGCTGCACATAGTGCCAATACCCCATTGCTGCACACGGTATCTACCCCATTTGCTGCACATAGTGCAAAACCGTATTGCTGCTCACTGTGTCTTCCCTCATTGCTGCACATAGTGTAAATACCCCATTGCTGCACACAGTGTCTCCCCCATTTGCTGCACACAGTGCATATACCTTATTGCTGCACACTGTGTCTACCCCACTTGCTGTACATAGTGCTTATACCTCTTTGCCGCACACTGTTTCCCCATTTGTTTCATATAGTGCAAGTACCTATAGCTTTACACAGTGTATTCCCTTTTGCTGCATTCAGTGCAATCCCCTATTGCAGCATACAGAGCATTTCCCTATTGCTTCTTATAGTGCAGCTCTTTTAATTCTTGCTCTTTGTTTCTGGTGCTCATACTATTATCAACCTTGCTCTCTATCTGTCACCAGTCTGTACCTTGGTTACTTTGGGTGTACTTTCCTGACCCTCCGACCTGTTTTCCTACACCTGCTCCCTCCTGTGGCGACCTGTTATTGGGGCACAGCCAAGTCCAATCCCACCATCAGGGGCCCTGGCGAATACCACCTAATAACACATAGGGCTGGACCCAGGCTTAAGTGCTTGAAATAAGTTACTCCTGGGCTAAACCATGCTGATTGCAGGTGGAAGTCAAGTTAATTGTATTCTTTGCATGCAGGGATATACCTTTGAATTGCTTACTGCACACAGATACTGACCAGCTTTACTATCACACTGTTATTTAGACTTGGGATAGGAAACATCACCTCTCAACTCTAATACTGTTTGCAACAGATGAAATATGACTCCCCTGCAATCAACATGGTTTAGCCTAGCAGTAAAGCACTTACTTAAGTCTGGATCCAGCCCATAGACTCCGCACCCTGGAGATTCAGTGCGAACTATTGCACCTGGGTGACACTGCCCTAACAGGCTAACAAGATTGATAGGCACCATTCTAAAGGCTATGAAATTATCTACAGTTATACACCTCTTGTTTTATGGCCCTGCAATTAAGCACTGGAAGCTGGGTAACTATGTAAAATTCTTTGTTCTCGTTAGCATCAGAGAAAAAAATGTAGATGCCCATTATCAAAAATCCAAAGTTTGGCCAGATAGAGAAAGGCAAATCTACGATTTTGGTTGTGCAATTCTCGGCATATTAATAAAAGCTCTTTCCTCTTGGGGCGTGGCCTGAGTCAAGATGGAGTAGGACGCTTCTCCTCGCAGCTCCGGCCGTCAATCCTGCATCCATCCTGATAGTGACCCGCTGGGACCGCAAATTGTAGGTCCGGAATCCTCTGGGTGCTGGGACCAGACTTACCTTTATTCTGGCTGTGGGCAGCGACGACAGTGGAAGCCCGTCGGGTGCGTGGCGGCGGTGATCGGGGCGCCAGGGTGAAGAAAGAGGCTTTGTGGCTGTTCCCTGCTCAGTCTCTCCCCCTCCTGTGTGGTGGACACTTCCTCACGGCGGAGCTGGGTGCTGGCGCCTTCTGAGTGTTCTCAGGTCCGTCAGCCGTTCTGGATCAGTTTGGGCACGAAATTGGAGGAGGGGCCGGCGCCATCTTGCTGAACTGCTTGCTGAACTTCTTGCTCTCCGTGTGGTCTTCATGCTGCTCGGTCCCCTGTGACTTAGGAACGCTGCCAGTGGTGTTACAGCTGCAACTCCTGTCAGGTGCTGTTGGGGTCTAGGGGAGAGGGCTGCCTGTCTGCTGCGGGGCATGAGGAGAAATAAAGGGCACTTCTCACAGCATCACTGCTATATATGAGGCTGCCAATCCAGCTCCAGTGTGTGTGGCCTGCAGGTGGCAGTTACATTCCAGCTACATAGCTCCATAGTGTGTGGAGTACAAATTCAATCTGGGGGTCCCTTGCATATAACTCCCTACTACTGTGGATTATAATTTCCCTCTGTCTATCTGCTCCCTGGCTTGTTGTGACTTATAGTGCACTCAGTTATATTTACTCCCATGGTTCTCTCCTTCCTGTCGTGGGCTGTACTGCTCTGAACTATTACAAGCAACTGTGATTATCCTACTGTGTCAGAGTGTGGTGGACTGAGTTCTATATACCATACCTTACCTTGCCTTATCAACGGTGTTATCTGGACAAGGCTACAGTATCCTACTTCTTGTGGAGGGGGGTGCTCTCTCTCTGCCTCTGCAGTACCCTTTCTCTCTGGCACCTGCGGTGTAACTGGCTGGACAGTCTGCGCTTTTGTGGATTACAACTACTTATATTTACTCTCATGGTTCTCTCCTTCCTGCCGTGGGCTGTACTGCTCTGAACTATTACAAGCAACTGTGATTATCCTACTGTGTCAGAGTGTGGTGGACGGAGTTCTATATACCATACCTTGCCTTATTAACAGTGTTATCTGGAAAAGACTACAGTATCCTGCTTCTTGTGGAGGGGGGTGCTCTCTCCCTGCCCCTGCAGTACCCTTTCTCTCTGGCACCTGCGGTGTAACTGGCTGGACAGTATGCACTTCTGTGGATTACAACTAGTGGTAGATACTACCTAGCTGCCCTGCACTTTCTCTTCTGGACTCTTTCTGCTGTGTCTGCCCTGTGATGGGTAAATCAAATCAAGCAGCAGCTGCGGCTGCAAAGTTGGAAAAATATGCTAGGAGCTCTGCTCCGGGTAGTTCTCAAGGCCACTCTTCTACTACACAAGTTACGGCTCCGGTCCAGGATCCAGATCAGATGGCGACAGGGGCGCCTGCCGGCCCCACGCTCTCGCAGGTGCTGCAAGCCATCTCAGACTCTGAGCTGAGGGTGACAGGGAAAATTGGAGAGGTGCAGGTCGACCTCTCTATTATTCGCCATGAGATGCAGAAGGTGAGGGAGCGTCTGGGGGAGGCCGAGCATCGCTTGTCAGCACTGGAAGACCTTACAAACCCGATGAGAGGCCAGTTGGACCAGTTGACATCCCAGGAAGCAGATGTGTTTGGTCGAGACCCATTTGGTAGGGGGACGTTTGTTGGCCCTCAAAAGGAGATGGGTGGGGTGGGTGTTTCACTCTGCGCATACCAGCAACTCCAGAGGGGTTTCTCTCCTAATTGGTAAGCATGTTAAATTTCAACTGGATTTGGTTAAAACTGACCCGTATGGGAGATTTGTATTCCTTAGGGGGAAGATTGATTTAGTTTCCCTGCTTATTTTGGCCTTATATATCCCTCCTCCGTTTAGTATGGATGTTTTCACAAAGGCGGCAGAATTTATCGCGGAGTCCCCGGGGACCCCTGTAGTCTGCATGGGGGATTTCAATAATGTAATGGATAAGGAACTGGATCGGTGGAGGGAGTCCGAGTTGTTGGGCCCCCCTGCGCCTACTCCATTAGCAAGGTTTATGTCCGTTCTGGGGTTGCTGGATGCGTGGAGGTTGAGAAACCCTGATCAAAGCTTGTTTTCCTGTCACTCCGCTACTCACCATGCCTTCTCCCGCATTGATTACATTTTCACGTCGGCTTCCCTGGTCCCTCATATAGAATTGATTCATTATTTACCGAGAGGATTCTCGGATCACTCTCCGGTAGTACTGGCCATAACTTTGCGAGATGAGTCTAATCTTAGATTTTGGAGATTCAATCCCTTCTGGCTTGACTTGATGGGCTCTGGTGGGGACTTGGTGGCGGAGTGGCAGGAATTCTTTGTGAATAATTCGGGGTCTGCTCCCCCTGCTCTTTTAATTGATTCTTTTAAGTCTGTGCTTCGAGTGTCATTAATTGCTAATGTAGCTCGTAAGAAAAAATTCTATAGGGCTGAGGAAGTGACCATGGAAAGGGAATGTGGGCTGAGAGAGGCAGAGTACTTGCGGTCTCATAGTGCGGCTGATAGACTACGCTGGTTGGAAGCCCAAAAAGTTTGGACGGATTATCTATTTGCTAAGTCCAAACGTCGTTTGCTGTTCAATGGACACATATCTTACTCTCAGGCGGATATGGGAGGGGCATACCTGGCACACTTAGCTAGAGGGGATCAGGTTAACAAATTCATCCCGGAGATACTAGATACGGGTCTGGTTAGGCACTGTGGAGCCTCTGATATTGCCAAAGTTTTTCTTAGATATTTTCAATCGGTTTACACCTCCAGGGTTGATTATACTGCCCAGGAGCTCCGGTCCTATCTAGATTTGATCCCCCTTCCTCGATTGTCGGGTGCTGCGGTGGAGATGCTGGAGGCCCCCTTCTCCTCTGAAGAGTTGGAGGAGATAATTAACTCCCTTCCGAATAATAAAACTCCTGGCATAGATGGCCTGCCGGCGGAGCTCTACAAGAAATTTAAAGATTTCTTTGTGCCAAAATTACTAGAGACCTATGAGGTGCTGTTTGATTCAGGTGTCCTCCCGTCCTCGATGGCAGAGGCGCTAATAGTTGTAATTCACAAGACTGGGAAGGACCCCTTGCTACCTGACTCATACAGACCGATCTCTTTGCTGTCTGTGGACATCAAGATACTGGCCAAACTGCTTTCGTCTAGATTAAACAAGGTTATTACTTCTTTGGTGCACCAGGACCAAACGGGCTTCATGCCCGGTAAATCAACAACAACTAATCTCCGGCGTCTTTTTACCCATTTACAGGTGCCTCATGACCCTGGGGATGGAGCTGCGGTGGCGTCTCTTGACGCCGCCAAGGCTTTTGACTCGGTGGAATGGGGCTACCTGTGGGAAGTTCTGGGTAGATTCGGTTTTGGCCCTCGGTTTGTCAAGTGGGTGCAGCTGTTATATTGCTCCCCCGCTGCCAGGGTTTGTGTCAATGGCTGCACCACAGAGCCATTCAGGTTAGGTAGGGGCACGAGGCAGGGTTGCCCGCTCTCCCCCACACTCTTTGCCCTTGCCATCGAGCCACTGGCATGTCTTATACGCATTACTCCAACTATACATGGCCTCTCAGCTGGAAGGGGGGTTGACAAAGTGGCACTGTATGCAGATGACATGCTGTTGTTCTTGGCGAGGGTTGGGGTGACGCTTCCGTCGGTCCTGGAAACGGTGGAGCTCTTTGGGAGATTCTCGGGCCTAAAGATTAACTGGGAAAAGTCGAATCTGTTTATGGTACGGGAGTGCCCTTCGGACTCTGTCCCTGTCTCGTGCCCCCTGCAGATTACCAGAAGATTCAAATACCTAGGCATATGGGTCACGCCTGACGCAACTGAATTTGTTAAGCAAAACCTAGACCCCATCTCGCAATGGTTTAAAAATATAACTCGCCCATGGAGTAAATTGCCTCTAAGTGTCACAGGGCGTGTTAACTTAGTTAAGATGGTCGTGCTACCCAAATACCTATATGTTCTTCAGCATTCGCCAGTACTAATTCCTCGATCCTATTTTCGGTATGTTAACACGCTCCTATTGTCCTTTATTTGGGCGGGCAAACGCCATAAGCTGTCCTTCCAGGTCCTCTGTAGGAGTAAACAATCCGGGGGCCTTGCTTTCCCTAATTTGTGGGGCTATTACATGGCCTCTCAATTAATGCACTTAATACCGTGGCTTAAGGATGCAGGCGATGGCCTGTTGGGCGACTTAATCCGCTCTTTGGGTGGGGGTGTCCTCTCTCCGCTGCAGTACCTGTTAATGAGATGGGTGAGGGGCCGGGGGTCCCCATTGGTCTCTCAGGCACTTTGGGTGTTTGGGGAAATGGGCAAGCTTTTAGAATGTCAAATGTTTGACTTGAATACTCCTATTTGGTATAACCCCTCCTTCAGGGAATACAGCAGCTTCTAGGCCGTCAACTTTGGTGTAGAGCGGGAGTTGTTTCCTTGGGGCAGTTGTATACACAGGACTCCCTTAAGAGTTTTAGTCAATTGCAGGGGGAGTTTCAGTTGAGTTGGGTTCTCTTCTACAGATATTTACAATTACAGCACGCTTTGAGTGCACAATTTGAGGGAGTGCCTCCTCCACTTTGTACTTCCCCAGTGGTATCATTACTGTCTACGGCGGCTACTACTAGGCCTATCTCTTTTTTATATAGTTCTGTCAAAGATGCTTTATATAAGGATAATCTTTCGGCCCTGCGGGAGAAATGGGAGGCTAACACAGGTCCTTTCCAGGAGGAGGAATGGTTGCAAGCTATTGAGTGTGCTAGGGTGTCCTCTTCTGCTGCCAGATATCAACAAATACAGTTATTCATTCTGCATAGGGCATATCTTGCCCCTGACAGACTGGTTCGAATGGGACTCCGCAGGGATGCACATTGCCCGAAGTGTGGGAGGGGCGATGCGGACTTCTGCCACTTAATCTGGGCGTGTGTAGATGTTCAAAAATTTTACTCTGACGTATGGAGTGCAGTGTGCTCCACACTGCCCTCCCTACCTTCCCCTGATCCTAAGGTGTTCCTTTTTAGAATCAATTTAGTGGAAGACTACTCTACAGCGGTATACAGATACATTAGTACTCTGATCTCTCTGGCCCTGACGTTGATAGCCCGCAAATGGATGGCTCAAGAATGCCCTTCCTTTTATAACTGGGTCGGTCTAGTGAACATAACTATACAGCATGAAAAGTTTGTTCATACTAAACGTAAATCTCTGGACCGCTTTTTCAAAATCTGGGAGCCCTGGTTGGAATCCCCCCTAGCTCTTACTCCTCAGGAGGATGATAGCCCCGTTTAGGGCCAAACTGTTTTGGTTTCTTGAACAATGTACTGAGTAAAGTTGGTATGACAGGCGTGCCTCTTGGTGTATTCTCCCTTGGTGTATACTTCTGAGGTGCATATGACTTTGTTGGGAGCACGGGGGCTGACAATATAAATATAAATGTCTGTTTTAAATTCCCATGCTGCATTTGATGGACATTGTGTCTACTGTTTATCTTGCTTTCTGCCCGTATTACTAAGACGATGACTGTATATATGCTGGTATTCTAACTCCCCAGACTTTGGTTTGGATATGTGATAGGGGTCTTTTGTTAGGGGTGGGGCTGCTTGGGGTGGTGGGTGGGATAATATTGGGTTGGGTATGTTTTGTTTTGTTTTGCTTTGTTATGTATTGTATATGTGTGTTGGATAATCCAATAAATAAACACAATTTAAAAAAAAAAAGCTCTTTCCTCTTTTTAGATACTAAGACCGAGAAATCCTGAAACCTAAGAATTTTACAACCATCTATTTGTAGTTGAGGGGTTTTATAATAGGCCATCAGAAAAGTTTCTTTGGTTCCTTATTCTAAAAATGTAGCTATGACAAGACGAGGCCTTGCTTCATTGTATGGTTGGTTAGGGTCAATACTATGAGCCCTCTCAACTGAAGTGGTGTAATAGACACAGGTACACCTAGGGCGGTAGGGATATCCACCAACATCTTATCTCTGAATAGTATTCACTTATTTATTATTATATTTTCTTTATAACGCTATTATATTACATAGTGCTTTACATAAAAAAATTCACATTCACCTCTCTGCCCCATTGGAATTACATACTAAATACCCTAACACATACATAAACCAACACACACATTAGGGTTATTTTGATTAGCAAACAATTAACCCACCATAGAACAGGACCAGTTTCCTCTTACTGCAGAACAGGACCAGTTTCCTCATGAACTTCGTTTTTAGGCAGGGGTATATGGACACTGTTTGTAAACCTCATTATGATTTCCTCATTTCTCTGATGTGCCAATCATACTTGACTGCCTGCTTACTTCCCTACTCCCAACCAATAACCTTTAGGTTATACATTGTTTCAAAGGATTTGCAAGAGTGTTGATTGTATTTATACTTTAGTGACCAAAGGCAGTATATTTTTATACTAAGGATGATATCTTTTGTAGACGTGTGGAGAAATTTGAGAAGACAATCATCAATGTCAAACAAGACAAATTTGAGAGGGACCAAAGAGATTATAAATTAAATCAAGTGAGGAGTTATAACAGAAAGTTCTAAAAAAAAAAAGCGATCAATATAAACACAAAAATAAACAGTTTATGCAGAATTCTAAACACACAGACACAAGGGGACATGAGTAATTCAAATAGTGTTGTCACGGATACAAGAAAAACGCTAAAAAAAAATTATTTAGCCACAAATCAGTTACAACAACCACAGTTAGTGAGACCCAATATACTATCAGTTGGACTCCCAAAACATCTCAGTATAAGTCTTATGCGGATGCCACAGCAACTATCGTATACCCCCTTCTCAATGATTCTCTTCTTTTTTTAGAGAAAGTTACTCCTCCATACCTAAAGAGGAAAATGGGACACATCACACTAAAAAGGAACAGAGATCTGGAAGGAGACAGTAGAGGAAGGGGAGGGAGAAACCCCTCTAAAGAACATAAGGTTTCATTAAATTCTAATATATACAACTTATCATCAAGAACACTCACATACCATGAATCCAAGTTATTATTGAGAGGTCTGAAGTTTGCTCCAGCTGTAAGACCAAATATATTTAATTTATACGTAGATCTTAAATTTATTAGAAATATATGTAGAAAAAAGTATTTTTTGAAACAAGAACAAAGAACTAATACTATTACTAACTCTGAAACAAAGATCTCACTAAGTCAAACTGACATAGAACCGCTGGACCAAATTTCATCCCTATTAGAGAATAGCTTGCAATTTAGCATACCTGATTTATGTCTGCCGACGGACGGGGACATTATTACTTTACCCAGAACCAAATCCGAGTTCTATCCTCTCCAATACAAGAACAATTTTATAGAAGCATTTTATACTATGAAACGACTTAAAAAAACTGTGTAATACTAGTCTCAAAGATAAATTCCGAGATAACCTATCCAAAATGGAGAGTTAGGCCCTAACGGATCTCCAGAGAGATGATTCTATCATAATCAAATCAGCAGACAAGGGTGGAGGGGTGGTTGTGATGGATAGAAAAGATTATATAGAAGAATGTAATAGACAACTACAGGATACAAAATTTTATGTCAAACTGCCATCTGATCCTAGTAGTAAATACCAAGAAAAATTCACCAACTGGCTTAGTACTCATCTCACTCAAAGCACTATTTCAAAAGAGACATACAACTTTCTGTCTATCCCTTTTCCAACCACCCCTACCTTTTATGGTCTCCCCAAGGTGCACAAGTCCATCAGTGCACCTCCGGGGAGACCTATCATCTCTGGGATTAACTCCCTTACCTGCAACCTTTCTCACGTAGTTGATTGCTACCTACAGCCGTAGGTATGTCAACTACGATCCTACCTGAGAGACACTGGGGCCTTTCTCCAATTGATAGATAGTGTGGGCTGGCAAGATGATTACACACTGTTAACCTGTGATGTCGAGGCCCTCTATAGCAATATATCACATGACCTAGGAGTAGAGACAATCAATCAGTTACTTACACATTAGCATGTTGATAGCAACCTCAAATGTTTTCTTTTGGATTCCATTAATTTTATTTTACAGCATAATTATTTTACGTTCAATAATTCTTATTATTTACAGTGTCAAGAAACAGCAATGGGGCCCCGGTTCGCCCCGAGTTATGCCAACCTTTATATGGAGAACTTCACGCAAGACATTTACTATCGAT
>WWET01000963.1:93436-105580 GCA_011038615.1 Limnodynastes dumerilii
CAACCCTAACCTTAACCCTCTCCTTTTATGGTCCTAACCCTCCCTTCCTAAGCGCCTAACCCTAACCCCCCCATCCTAATACTTAAAGTCCCCTGAGAGGTTACTCACCTCTCTGGAGCTGTCATCCATCGGGTCTACGAAAATGAATGGATGAGTATGCCGATTGGCACACTCACCCATTCATAAAAAAAAAAATTCTAAAATGGCCCCCTATTTGAAATAGAGACAGACGGAAATTTCAAAAGCGAGCCATCGGACCGGAGACTGCAACTGCCTTTTGTGTTACCTTCCATATTGACAGCTTTTGCAATATAAATATACATTACACAACAAAAAGTCAAAAAGTACAAATTCACATGGTGTAAGGTATAAAATGATAGTGCTCATTTAACTTTAGGCACTGGTTTATGAAAATGACAAAAAGTAAAAACAAAACAAACAGAAACAATAAAGGGGAGAAGGAAAAGAGGGAAATGGTTGAGAAATCAAATCTAAATTACCATCTAGAAAAACTCAAAGATCAAGTCAATATTACAGGTGGGTAATTTGTCAACAGTCTTGTTTCATAAGGAACAAAAGAGATGTCATTATACATTGTATAACACTATGTGTCAGCATAATCACACCAGTTTAGTTCACAATATTGCTATATTGGGATAAGCTCACCTGCCCAGCATCAAGACACCTCCTGTATGTGAGTCCCTATCCGTTTGCTATATATGTACTCAGGAGGTCTGTATTAAGACACTCCTGCCATTTGAACAGTGTGCAGCGGCCACATTGGGGAGGGGTCAGACTCCCAAAGTAAAACTAATAACAGTAACAAGAAAACACAGGCTGCACTAATCAAATATATGAAATGTGTGCAAGTGTATATATAAATGTAGAGGTGCAGCCAAGGACCAAATTGATCACTTTGTAACTACAAGGAGCAGAAGAGAGGTCTGGTGCTCCAAACAAACATTATATAATGTTTCATACAATGCTGTTGATTGAAAACATGTTTTAATTTGATTCTTAGTTTTATTTGAAAGCAGTGCTTTTTTTGTCATAGAACGCACCAGAACGGTATTTCAACACCTTTTTTTGACAGATTTTCCAAGTTTTAAAAGTTGTAGCGGCAAAATCATTAAAACTGTGCATGCGGGCCGCTTGTGTGTCAAGTCCGATGCATGCTTGTGATTGGTCATGTGGTCGCGTATGAGTTGATGTGAGTTCAGGCACCTTTTTTATTGAAAGTATTAATAAAATGTTCCCATGTGGAAAAGAAAGAATGGATTTTTTTTTTTGCTCCTTAGCTAAAGTTGTTTCCCACCAATCTATTCGAAAAAGGAAGAACATCTTTTCTGCAAACAATGATAGAGGTGAATTCATTGTTGCAGTATGCATTTTTTGCCTACTGCTAATAAGATTAAATATATTTTTTTCCCCTTTTGATAATTTTACACCTACTGTTTGCATTCCAAAAATGACCCATTCAGATGTTAAAGGGAAAAGAGGCAACAATTTAGAAACTGTAAATTCCTGATTTGCTCCCCAACTTTTAAATAGAGTGACAATTCCATAAATAATGATACAAAGTGGCCCTTTTGAGAAGAACATTTAGGGAAAACAGTAGATGATGAGATCCCAATAATAGAGCATCGCAATGGGGAAACATACACTCTATAAAATATTCTTTATATAATTTCTCTGTATACCAAAATGTCTTTTGAAGATATAATGGGCATGTCCTTTTCCCAAGCAATCATATTCCCATGAGATTCAGGTGGAAAGAATGGTATACAAAGTATTCTATAAAAAGATGATATGGAATTATAGGATGTACTGCAACAACAGAATCGAGAATCCAGCTCCTTAGATCAATCCTTTTGTTTAAATGCAGCCATACATTGAAGTATATAATGCTACACTTGAAGAAAAGCAAAAACATTAACATTGCTGGATTCCAGTTTAGTTTGTGAATCAAATGAACACAGAAAGTTTGAACCCCATAGACAGAGTTCCAGTGGCTGTTTAAACACAGGGCACACAATCTCACTCCTAATATAGGTTGAATTCCAACAGAAAATAATATCCATGTAGAGTGCCAAATAGTCAATAAAAATGTTATTAATCAAAATATTGTTCTGTGTTCAAGCTAATATTAAAAGGTGATATATTGAAAACCCTGACAGGGTACCTTTACACAATGTACCCATATAGATAAATGTTGTTACAGAGTCAACAGGTGGTATAAATAAATATAACAACAATGTAAGGCATTATTATACTCAGCCAAATGATGATGGACAGGTCCAGGATTCACAAGGAGACTCCCTGGTGCTATAAGGCAAAGCACCTTCCTATACTACTCCGGTGGAAGTCTGTCCCTGGCCACATTACCAGCCTCATGGCCAGGCTTCACATTTCCATGCTTGTATCTGGCCATTTAGTTTGTAAATAAGAAAAATATATAATTTGTTTTCTTTGGGAGTTTGTAAGAACCTTAATCGTGCGTATGCTCTTATTAAACCATTGTAAATAACGTTGACAGGTCAAGTTCACTGGTAGATCAATATTATGAAGGAGGGGAAGAAATAAAGAGTAATGAGAGTTGATTTTTCATTTTTGTCTGATTTTATGTCATACATAACAGGTAGACATAAGTAATGGATTCATTATTTGTTCAGGAGTAATATCTGCCTTTTTAAGATGTAAAAAGCAAGCATATTATGTACATTGTTGTTCCAAAGAATTGTTTAGTAAGCCAATATTTTTTTTTATGCTTCACTGGGACATTAATCATTAAGGGTTCATATATCTTGTTTTAGGACCAGATTCAGAGTCTGAAAATAAGAGAGGAAAGTTACTTTGGGGCTAAACCATGTTGAGTTCATGGGAGTCATATTTCATCTGTTGCAAGTATTAGAGTTGAGAGGTGGTGTTTCCTATTCCAAGTCTAAATAACAGTGTGATAGTAAAGCTGGTCAGTATCTGTGTGCAGTAAGCAATTCAGCATGGTTTTGCCCAAGAATAACTTTTATCTCTTATTTTCAATCTCTGAATCTGGTCCTTGGTCTTTGGAACATGAAAAAAAAAGGCTTACCTTCCCGCCGCAACTCCTCCAGTGCCATTGTCCCCCAGTGGTGTCTCCTCCTCCATGAATGCCTTCACACGCATGTGACAGCGTGCAAATTAGCCATGTGGGGAGCACCGCCTCCGGTCCCTGCATACACACTCCCTCTCTCCATAAGGCATGATCCAGACTTAAGTTTGTCGTACCTACGCATGTGTACCAAAGTTACGCACTATTAAGGATAATGCACTCCCCTCTTACTTAATTTAGCTGACTTACGTGTTCAGAACCCTACCCTAACTTTTCCTTGCGTATCTCTGTGTGTACGTAATGCAATGCCTTGTCATACATAAGTGCCTAACCCAGCTAATACTGTACAATTTAAATATCCCCACCAACAATGCATATTTTTGGCTTGCTTAAGGATGGCACGCCCTATTTGAGTTACGTACAATTTACATACCATCAGTGTTACAATAAGTAATATTCTGGCTATAAGGATACTCCGGGATTACCTTAGGAGTACCGGAGTGGTCCCACAAGAATCGAGTAGGTACTCCGGGCTTACCCGTATGGAACCGGAGTGACACCAGAAGGAACCCAAAGGGTGAACGAGCAAGCTTCCTGGGGTCGGAGTCTTTACCAATCAGGGGGTCTTCACCAGAGCCCCTGAAGGTGGGGATGGGCTGGGTAACCCCTGACGGCGTGGTCGTCCCCTGTTGAACTTGAACTCGTGGAAAGGTAAGTAGTAAACACCCGACTGTGGACAATAGTAACAGACGACAAGTAAAGCGGGAGGCGGGACTGGGCAGAAGGTACTGACCAGGACTGACAACGATTAACAAATAACAATAGACTGAGGACTGAGAAGGTAGACGAGACTGACGTGACGCACTGGGGCTTTTAACCTTCAGACACACAGAATGATCCCTTGCGGGATCACAAACACAGGCACGCAGGTAGGTATGGGCAAACCAGGTGGGTAGGTACAAGCAAGGAGGGAGGGCCGAAGAGGTAGGTAACAGGTAGGTAGGTGAGGCAAGGATACTGGGCAGGAAAGGAGGACTCTCAACAGACAATTCACTAGAGCAGCACAGGGCTAGAACTAGGCACACAGGAGAGCTGATCACAGGGCTGCAGGGCAGAACTATAACCAGCACTGGCAAAGAGGCAGAGCTGCCCTTTAAACCAGTGCTGGCCAATGGCAGGGCTAGGAGAACGCGCCAAGGCTCAGATAGGCTAGCGTGGAGTTGCTAAGCAACGCTCTGACGCTAGCTGCGAGCCGCAGGGAGACCAGAATAAGCGTCCCTAGCAACAGGGACGCGACTATACTGCAGGGCGGCGGGCGCGCGCACAGAGCCAGGAGAGCGCCGGAAGCCGTGCCAGCCGCACCGAGGGGACCAGAGCAGGCGCGTGGAACAGGTAAGCATGCGTCTCTTAACACTGGCAAGCGCATGTGCAGTGCGTTCGTACAGCCAGATTAACGTATGCCATTAGACCAAACATATTGGGTCAGAAAAAAATAAAAAAAATAGAACATAGCAAACAGATAAAGTCTGAGAACGGTTTCCCAAAGAAATGAATAGCAAATTAGGATAACATGAGTGAATACAAACATAACTTTTATTAAATAGTATTATATAAAATGTATAAAAATGGAGCAATATATTTAGAAAGATAAAATTGGGTGCTCTCAGAAAGCGATATTGTTCTGGTTACTACATAGGCCAATTATGCTAAATGGGGGATGGGTTAGATCCCTGTGTACAGGGGAGTGCTAAAAAATATTACATGTAGAGAGTGTCATGATTACGGTACTTTTCACTGTACCTCATGTCTTATGTTTACCTTTGCTGATCTCATGACCTTTTTTTTAGTTCTCTACACTTCCTGGTATTTACTTTCTGCTGCAGACATTATCCCACAGGTGTGGCTCATTCCCTTGCTGTAACTCACTGATCAGCAGCTCTAATTAAACCTCTTACTGACATCACTTCCCTGTCAGAGCAGCAGGTATTCTTGACTGCTGATATTGCATCCTCGAGTCCTCATGTTCTGGCTCCCTGGTTCCAGGTTCTGTGTCCAGTCCTTGATCCCGGTTATCTGGTCTCCAGTTTTTGTATTTCCATGTATCTAATTCCTACTTGTGTCTCCAGTGTCTGCACTTCCAGTGTCCTAGTGCTCACCGCAGTATCCAGTGTCAATAGTCATTCTTATGCTACCTCCTGCAACCCTTAATGTCTGTTTGCTTGTCCAGAGGGCTCAACCTGTGGCTTGTTTGCAGCCAAGACCACCCCCACCATCAGGAACTCTGGTGACCACTAGGCTTGCAGTTAGACACTGCACCTCTGGCCGTTTACAGACAGGTGCTCAGTCCGGTGCACGACAGGGAGTAGAATATACAGAGATAAGGAAATAAGGTAAATGAACACACTGTTCATCACAAAAACTAAAAAGCTAAACTCACCCTTTCACCTGGCACCATGCAGCCTTGGTCCCGGAGTCTGTGCTCTGCTCTGCTGTTACTGTTGCCTCAGCAACGGGGTCGGGCCCAGTGCCTCCGTTACTTCTTTGGGTGCCAGTTGCCTAGGAGTCTGGAGCAACGTCTGCATTATAAACATGAAAAAGAACTCTGCTGTTTTAAATTGGTTTAGAGTATAGAAACAATCTCTTAGACTATTCAATACTAAGTTAATATAGCATGTATGTGGAAGACCCGCAGGGCATACCCATAAGTGTATAGGTAAAAAATCGAAAACAGAGCGGACAAAGCTACTGTCAATATATACAAAAACAAATTAATAAATCTCAGGTTTTAAGCAATCATGTAAATACAATATACATTGAGACAGTGGACCTAATCCACATAAGAAGGAAATAAGTACAGATTGGCAAAAATACACAACTAAGTGGCAAGGCAACTAAAATGACACTTCCATCATTCCTACAGATTTTAGCGACTTTTGCGTCCATAGGGCAAACTTAACTCTCTGTGCGTATGTCTTTGCTTAAGTACGTGGTACAGAACAAGTAGATCCTGCTGGAGAATGATACATAGATATAGTCTCTGTATAAGGTTCCAGTCTTAGAACAGAGAAGCTTGGTCGCAAGAAGCAATTCAGGGTCATAAATTAATTAAGTCCTAGGGGGAGCCACTATATTTAGGTTTTAAATTAAGGAGTTCTCCCTCCATAACAGAACTTTGGACCTGATTCACACATTTAAGAAGCTCTGGCTTCTTAATTGTGGAATCTCCCGAAATGACTTCTACACATGCGTAGTAGGTAATTTACGCAATCTACATACCAGATAGAGACCGTACGGAGTAGTTTAGGATGAAACAGGCGTTCTAATGGTGCCTCAGGGAGGATTTAGTTAGAAGTGGGAGGGGAGAGGAATTTAGATTAGCTGGGGAGGGCAAGGGGGAGGTGGGGAGAGCCATTCTCCGTGCGTAGTGTCCTTCGTAAGAAGGACACTATGCACAGTAAGAGAAGGTAGCTGTATGGCACTCTTAAGTGCCATAAGGTACCTAAAAACGGGGGTCGGGTTAAGAGCAGGACAAGTGAGTTAGGTGTAGTTCTGTCCGCATCTAACTCACACTTAAGTGTGAATATGATCCATTGTCATGGTAACCTCCACATGTTAGTGGGGGTATGTGATGTATCCCCAGTAGCCTAAGATCTTGGATTGTATGATTGCATTGCGCCCAGTGTCTTGCCATTGCTTGGTTTTGTTGCCAAAATAAAATAAAATATAAAACATTAAATAAATATTAACAAACTTAGTCTGTTCATGGGTAAGAACAAAGGATCTCTAAGGATGGGAATAATCTTATGTTTCTGCTTGATAATAAATAGGTTTTCATTCATATTTCTATGTAGGCACAAAGTATTTTAAATAAAGATATGTTTTATTTACAAAGGGTTTCAGTTATAATCCACCTATTATCATCAGAATGTCATATATATTTAGAATTGTACTGTAGCTTATCATGTTGTATTACTGATGTTATGTTTTAATAAAAACAAAAATTCAAAGAAGACCAAGGAATTTGAGATGACCTCAGGAATCCACCTATCAAAAGGACAGAAGACTTCCCTTTCATCGTGATTGTTAAAAGGACCATGCTCAGGTCCTGAAAGCAGAGTTTTTGTAGTGAATTTCACGTTAGTGCTAACTTGCGGTGGCTGTTGGTGTGGTTATTACTTTGGATAACCCTTTCTCATTCGGAGTAAATCTTTTGTGGGTTTCACCGCAAATGCGATGAGACTGGACTGCAATTATTTCAGGTGTGTGCATTGCCACATTGCGTACAAACTCTAGTGTGTGGGGGCTCGGAGTGGCATTCATGTCTACACACTCAGAATTTGATCTTTTAGCAATGGGTGGATACAGTATGGTGAGTACAAATGGTTATTTGCCGTTTTCCTATACTGCATAGGGATATTGAGTTTGAATTTTGGACATAGCTAGATGTATGATCACATTTGTATAATCGCCATCCTTGCGTTTCCATAAGTACTGTTCATATTAGCATTGCAATCACTTAGAAGCGCAGACACATGTATTAGCCCTAATGTTGCCATAGTTACCAAGTAAACTTTATTTTGTTTTGTGTTAACGGAGACTATAAAACTGGCATATTTTGAAAATCCTTTTAGTGAATGTGTTTTAGGACATTGCTTTTAGTGTATCTGGTGAATTTTCTGGTAGCTAGGGTAAGACTTTTTGAAGTTGTACTGGAATTGTGTTGGAACTATTTTTGATGTCCAAAAGTTTTGTGAAGGGAAATCTACGGCTTGAGCCATTGTAAGTCTGGCCTAACTAGTCGTGAACTGGTTTTGTTCCAGCTGACGATCAATTGCATAGAAGGCTTTCACTAGGTGTTGCAGTGGTTTGTAGTGTTGTAACGTTATTGTTGCATGTGCTATCTTGTTCAACTTCCCCATTGGGAGTTTGGCGATTAAACCATGGGCAGCAGACCTCCATGACAAGAAGCCATCAAGGAAGGATTTCTCAGTAGTATGGCAAGGGGATCATGCTCTGAGAATGACCCAGGTATTCCGCAGGGGTCGGCTATGTATATTATGTTTAGGAAGCATGTTGTTGTGGTAACTAAGTATTGTAAAGAGTGGACAAAATGGACCAGTCAATGTGAGAGGTACTTTTCAAATGTTCGTAGTTTCGATGAAGACATTCTCATGGATGTAATTCTCCAATTTGTAATATTAAATCTCATAAGAAGCAGGAAAAGCATAAAGTAAAAGTAAAGTATCTTGCATTATGGCAATAGGAGGGTAAAGAATGGCACGAAAAAGTTGCGAGCGAGACAAAGGGCATGCTTGCGGCACACGCACATGCTACTGTGAATTTAAAGCGTGTTCTCGCAAACCCCACACATGCAACTTATATGCATGTGCCTTCTCCCCCTCTACCCAATGTGGGATTGGGGAATGAAGACTTAAATATTAATTGTTTGTTCCAATCTTACTAATGTACCTATAAATGGTGAACTGCATAATAAGAATGTTGTGGGTAACATAGCCAGATTTTATCCTGTATTAGAGGAAGAGTTTGCTAAGTGTAATGCAGAGGTTAGTGATAGGGAAGATGAATCTTCTTTAATATCTACCCCCTACACTGTCCGTTGAACTAACTATCCAAACCACACATCCAGATGTGCACCCAACCTCTGCACTTTCTAATGCTACCACATTGCTTCCGGATACTCAGACAAACATGCACGCACATTCCAGTCATGCGCTAAATACTCATACCCCTCCCATACCCTATTTGCCAAGGGAACTTGACACTTCTATAATTGCTAATCATAAGAATTGTTTTGGTTGCCTGAGATTGTATTCAGTACACACTCTTAGCATTTCTGACGGATGCATGAATAGTGATGGTGAGATACGTGTGCAAAGCATCACAATGTATTTTTTCCCCCTTCAGCGGTGTCTGATATCTAGGAGAAGAAAATCACAGTCTCTCCAACCACTACAAAAAAGTACATAACAAAAACCCAGAAAATCTAGATTTTCATGTAATTGAAAAAATAGATAAAAACTGGAGAGGGGGAGACATTAACAAAATACTGAACAAAGCAGAAGGCAAATGGATCTATAATTTAAAAACACTAAGCCCAAATGGGCTTAATATAGATTTTGAATTAGTGGCATTTCTATAGATACAGATATAACCCATAAATAGGAACACTAACTCTTTTTAGCAGTTGATAACAAATCCCTTTTTTTCTCCCTCATTTACTGATTATTGTAAAGACTAAACATTCGACAACCTCATTATGCCCCTCAATAACGATTACCATCACTCATATATGCTCCTTGTACCTATCGACCAAAAATCAATGTTCTTTCTTCTAGTATCCCCATTACATCTGAAATGACCCTATACATAGATTTTAGATGATAAGTTTGAAAGACTTCACCCCTTCTGAAATAAAACGGCTAGATATGCTCTAACCAGAAACCTAAAAGATAACTTTGCGACAAAAGAATAAACTAGACTTCCGGTGGGCGGGCCACTCATGGTGGACGCTATTTTACTGAGCTCCTCCAAGCTGGCTCTTAAAAGCTAACTAATTGCAGCATTTACCCAGTACATTTGGTGGAATAGTTGGCTTAGAGCACGGAGGATACAGGCAGGATAAGAGTTTACCATCCACTCGGCTCCCTGACCACGAGTCCGACCGGGAGTCCCAGCCCTAGAACACGAGGGCGCGAATCAGCAGCGGCCATCTTCCCCGCAATAAGTAGCACGGAGGATACTCACAGAGGCGGCTAGCACATCCGCGAAGTCTGGGACTTGCGGAGAGAGGAGGTGTGTGGACCCCGGATTCCGACCCAGTTATCGGGAGACTACTCTGGGGAACAACGGGGTTTAACATCCTGCGGCCTTTCTTCGGCCCTCGGCTGTCGGCCAGAACGGCGTGCGGAGCGGGTGCTGACGAGGAGGACCACAGTGCCACAACGCCTGCGGATCAGTCTCCCCTGGTAGGCAGGGGCAGTGTGTGCTTAGAGCCTTGCAGCTTTAAGGGTGCAAATAGGGACCACTGGTAATGTAAGCGGCAGCCCCTCCAGAGTGACTCGCGTTGCTGCGCAGCCCCTGCGGTTGTGGATCGGACCGGAACCCGGGACCGGAGTGGGAGCGGACACGCGTCCAGAGGATCTGTCTCGTCTCACACAGCTCCCATTGTGGCCCTTGTCTACCAGCCATCTATCTGTGAACGCTCTGTGGTCTGCAAAAGGCGCGAGAGGCGGCCATCTTGCTTCGGGCCCAACTTGAAAGATAGTCACACAGGGCTCCATTTCCCCTACGGCCTTTTTGGACTGGAGCTCCAGTCGTAGGATACCGGACGGTGCCAGTCCAGACGCACACCACAGCCACGAAATTCTGGGCAACGTCGGTCAGGTAGTCGTGTATTGTGACCCCAGGACTGCCTATTGTTTTATACCGATCTGCCTATACCTCTGGCGTGGATATAGCGGGCACTTCTCCATAGCTTGTGCTGCCCCCCCCCTCCCAGAGATCTAAAAGCAGCTATTATTGATTCTCATATCTAAGGTGCAAAAGTGCTGCATACCACAAAATCATTCCTGACTGTCTTCTTCCTGATCTCTCAAGCACAAGATTCTCAGGCTGTGAAGGCTAGGACTGTATGTTTGTTAAGCTGTTACCCAGTTCAAAATAGGTTATAGTACTGGTGTTTGTTTCTTTCAGGGGTTATTGCATTGTTTCTTGTCATGATCAAATCCCTCTCCTAACAACTATCAACACTTTAGGTACCAAACTAATAGAATGTAAATATTTAGCGTTATCACACTGGTGACCTTCCATATCTGCAGTTAAAAGGGCCGCTGGGCTTTATCCTATCCTTAAATAGTGTTAATACCTCTGCCTAGTATATTTACTTTAGAAATTAACTTGCTGCAGCGATACACACTGTTTTTCGAATCACAATACTTTTTTGTATACCTATACTTACCTGTGTTTTTCCTATTGTTTTAAGTACGGTATGAAAAGATATTTGGGACACCCGGAAGACGTAAAAATGGGCAAGACCCGTAACACCCAAGCCAGTGCTGCTTCCAGCAAGATAAATCCCCCCTCCCCGCAGTCACAAGGTACTCCTCCTAGCTCTCAAATCCCCTTAGTGGCACCGGACTCCCAGCCCTCTTTGGTGGACACAGCTAGGGAATTATCCATCCATCTTTTTCCTTTAATGGAACAAAAATTATTGCCAGCCCTGGATGCCAAATTTGAAGCGCTTCAGTCTAGCTTTAATACGGCAATAGCCACTATGGAATCCAATACGAAAAGAATTACAACACTGGAGCAGAGGGTTAGTGATTTAGATGACACCCATTTAGCCTTGCAGAATGCTACCCTTACCCAAAATAGGAGGCTTAAGGAGATGGAGGATAAACTCGATGATCTCGAGAACAGGAACAGGAGAAATAATCTCCGGTTCCTTGGCATCCCTGAAACAATAAAAAACTCTGATCTGCTTGATTTCCTGCAGTCTAGGCTGGTTGCGGCCCTGGGTTTGTCATCCCAAATGCAATCTGTGGTCATCGAAAGGGCCCACAGGTTGGGACCTGAGCGTAAAAATACCGGTGACAGGCCCAGGGCGGTGATTGCAAAGTATCTAAACTATAGAGATAAGGAGACCATTCTTCGTACCTATCGGGGTCTCAAAGAGTTTAAAATTGATAATAATAAAATCCTTATCTTCCAAGATTTTTCATACAATGTCTCCCAAAAAAGAAGAGCTTTTGCCCCAGTTTGCTCAGCATTACACGAGCATCACTTTAAATTCACCCTAGCTTTCCCGGCTCGCCTCAGAGTCACGCACAATGGCCAAGTCCATATTTTTGATGATGCTGACAAAGCCAGGGAGTTTGTCGCACACTTTGGGCCTGATCCAGCGCTACGAAAATTCGCAAGACGGGCGAATGCGAACGTACGACCACGCTTACTGAATTCACGCCCCTAGCACTCCCATAGTAAAGTCCCTGCTTACGGCGGCTATACCCTACACTGGGTACGACCGTCGTCCGTAC
>WWET01000963.1:135249-160712 GCA_011038615.1 Limnodynastes dumerilii
GGCTGCAATATCTAATTAAAACTGGGGAGGGGGGCCTGCAATACCTAATTAGAGGCCTGAAGGGGAATGTGAAGGGGGCACAGAGGCCTGAAGGGCCATATGAATGGGCGAATATAAGGGGGGGAGGCCAAACTTTGCCTAGGGTGCCCAGGGACCTAGCACCGGCCCTACTTTAACCACCCCCACCTCCTTTTCCCTTCCTCCAAAAGGTCATTTCAGATTTGTTTATTCTCTGTCTTCCACGGGCTCAACAGGAAAGTCTTCTTTTATTACCTTCGCACTAGTATTTTGGGCTGGTGATTGGTGATGGTTCAGACACACACAACCTGAAATCCTTTTTGAGATTTAATGATACATACAATTTTTTTTAGAGATGGAAGTGAACACATTTCTTAAAGGCCACATATAAGGTCTGGGCAATCAAGGTCACTTATATTCCTAAAAATACTATATACTTTATTAAAAAAATATTTCATCTTACAACAGGATTGGAGGCAGAATTACTACAAGGGGGTTTGTTCTGATTTTTTACGCTATGGAAGGGGTAGGTATGTAAAGACTACAGTATGAGGTATCCTGGCTTTCACAGGGGTCCTATTTTACAGCATCCCCTCAACTGTGTGAGTGGAAGTTATAAATCAGATCTCCACTGATGCTCAGAGATCAGATCACAGTGCCGTGGAGGTCTAGGATCAGGGGCCAATTTTCAAAGCTACGGGGGGGGAAAAATGTGTAGTATAATAATTTTGCTGCATGACTTTCCTTAGCTGTATTAAACATTTGATGAAATCAGATTCTAGCTCTCACTTTCCTATTACAAATTAGAAAATGTCAGCTAGAATCTTATTGGTTGCTATGGGCAACATCTCCACTTTTCCATTCCCGCAGCTTAGAAAATCTGGCCGCCGGTCTGTTATTTGCAACAATTGAAGCACAACAGGGAGATTTCATCAAATGTTTAATACAGCTAAGGAAAGTCATGCAGCGAAATTATTATTATACACAATATGGTGGTTTCTTAGCTCAATGTATAAGTTAATGCAAACAGATGTATGAAAGGCAACACGTCCATTAACCAGTAACAGACTATACCATTCTAACTGTAAAATAAAATGCAGAAATGTCCGTTACTTATATTTTTACACAAACATGATAAGCCACTAGCCACCATCATAGTCTTTCTGCTTATGGTGGTCCTAACTCTATCAATGAGAGTCCCAATGTTGGGTCATATATATATATATATATACTCCAACACCCCCTCTCAGCTGCTGATCTTAGACATGCTTCCAAACAGAATGCACAAAATGGTGGTTGCTCAGACCACTTTATAAGTTATAAGTTCATAATTATTATTATACTTCTTATTGTTGCTTTGCTATGTAAGTATATTCTTGCTTGTTTCCCTAAACTGCAAGACCTGTTTAACAAGAGAGACTGGCATGGTCGCTTGTTAGAATATTACACTGTATCTGTGCTCTGAAAAGGAACGTCCTAATCAATCTCTCATATAGCATGTAATAAAACAATATGTGGCAATGGCATTGTTTACTTTCCTTCAGGATTAGATTTCCTGTACATTAATTTTCATTAGCACTGCTTGTTGCTATGACTGAAATGATGCTATTTGAAGCCATCCATCCAACTCTATCCGAATAACATCTTAACAAACAACAAACTCTGTAATCTGACTATATGTCTCTTTTATCGCGTTCCCGGATACAGCAACCAAGATGGAAATGATTAGAACATCACATATGAGTACATTTCATTAAAAATCCAATGAATTCCATTAATAAATATGTCATGCTTACTCACGTGCAAATGATTATCTGTATAGGATATATTTAGGTGTCACAGCAGTGATGATAAATATGAATTTATTACCATACCGCTAATTAAGCTTCTTTATTACCCAAGTTTCGATTGGTGGGCAGTGTTCATTTTTGATTACAGATATTGGAGGTGAACATTTGCAATTCTCTGTCATCTGGTGGCAATCAAATAGCTCTCGGTTGGATGCTTTCACAGCAAACTTCTGTTCCAGTATGTTTTAGCTAAATTATATACCTTTCTAGCCAAAGTCTCCACAAATAACTAACTAAGGAAGACTGGAAGAGGATTTGTTTTGTAGCATAACAGTGAGTTCATGTTGTGAAATCAATGTACAAATATTTAAAGAGATTGAAAAGAAAATTACATTTATAGTTTTTACCTTTAAAAAAACACAGATTTAATCAAATGTTTACAGTAGCCAAGAAAGACATACAACATTGCTTTTGTTATAATGTCAATTATTGTATACCTATAAAAGCAATAAAGTTATATAAAATAAAGTTTTAAGTAGTAAAAACTATGTTCATATATTGATGTAAGTGAGTGTTTCACATAATAAAACTGAATAAAGTTTCTTGATTAAAAGGTGTATGTAGTATAGTTTTTTTGTGGGGGTGATCAGTGCCGCCATCTTTTGAGGAGCCCAGTCAGGTGATTACATGGGTCTGGATTTCCTATTTTCTTGCACTACAGTTGGTCATATAATGACAGATGGCAGTTTTACTTTAGTGGGGTCATTGTATTTATTTATAGATTTAAGCAGGTATGGGTACCTTTCTCATACAAATCAGCACTGGGTGTATGTACAGAAACTCTGGAAAATAGGTTGAACATGTTGAATTGCAAGAGAGAAAAATGTAATTTGCTTCAAAAAATACTAGAATTGAGAGACGATGTTTCCTTGCCCAAGTCTAATTAACAGTGTAAAAGTTAATCTTGTCAGTGCCTGTGTACAACAAGCAAAATATTTTCCTTATATTCAAAAAGTTAGAATAATTAGAATTTCCATAAAATTCAATATAGGTTAACCCAGGTCTCACTTTCCATCCATTTTCTTCTTAATTTCAAACTCTCATCATACCTTATATTGATTCTTACTGCACTGAAAAAAATGAAGATAGCACCATTACACATCTCCTTCCATCCCCCATTGCATTTTTCCATGCCTCTGATACGCATCTTCCCCCCTAATGCCTTATTGTGTCCCCTCTCCAATACACTTCCCTTTTCCCTGCACCCACTCCATACCCATGGCCCACCCCCTGTTCCCCTTAGATTTACACATCTCCCTCCCTGTCCTTTTTACATTACACATCTCTCTCGCTATCCCCCCTCCATTACACATCTCCCTTCCTGTCTCCCTTACATTACACATCTATGGTCATGGTGTTACACTCTGTTTACCCGGGCCCCTGGTGAGAATCCCTTTGGCCGACTGTAACACATGGCACACTACATATAGCACATGTGGGGTATATTATGGGTCTGGGAATGACACATGCTATAATATGTGGTTTATATTAAGGTTTGTGAATGGCACGCTATATATAGTATAGAGTATGTGATTCCCAGACACCTAATATACCCCACTTATATTATAATATGCAGTGCTTTTTTTGTAAGAAAAACATCAACTCATGCGCGATCACACGATCAATCACAAGCCGAGCAGCGCCACAAGCTGAGCAGTGCCCTCACAACCAGCACGGACGAAGTACGCATGCATCGGACTTGACACACAAGCAGCCTGCATGCACTGTTTTAATGATTTTGCTGCCAAAACTTTTAAAACTTGGAAAATCTGTCAAAAAAAAAGGTGCCAGAACTCCGTTCCGGTGCGTTCTATGCAGTGCCGTTTCTAGGCCTAGCAGAGCCCAGGGCGGTAAAAAATTCTGCCGCCCCCGCCTTAACACACACACACAAAAAAATATACACGCGGGCTGCGGGAAGTGCCCCTCTTTTAGTTATCTAGGGGCGCGCCCCGTGCAATCGCCCCTAGAAACGGCCCTGGTTCTATGACAAAAAAGCACTGATAATATGTATAATTTCCAGACCAGATGATGATTTCCCACTTGTACATTATATAGTGTGTCATTCCGGACTCCTAAAATTAATATTATTATATTATGTAATGACTGTGCTCTGTGGCGCCCCTTTGGTCTGCCAGCACCTAGAGCAAAAGCTCCACCTGCTCCACCCTCAGTATTCCCCTGACCAAGGTTATTTACATGCAACTTGCAACCAAGCCATTCTATATGCATGCCAATGGTGGCTATTTAAAAGTCTGCCTCAGATCACAGGCAGTATATAATCTGTGGGTGCAGGGTGCACCCCTGGTAGTTGGACATCTGCGTGCTGCAGTCTTATTTAATTGCATCATAGTATTTCCTACTTGCAAATTAAAAAAAATTGAGCTCACATCAGAAAAATTGTACATTTAGGCTTAAGTCCCTCTTCAAAGTTTACGATAGTGATTGTTCCTTTAGTTATTAACATTTCTTTATGCAGCACCATCAGATTACATAGTGCTTTACAGAGAAAATTTTATATTCATGTCAGGCCCTGTCCCATTGGAGCTATATTCTATGGGCCTGATCCAGACCCCCACCGATGCGCTGTGCGTACTAACGCACAGCATATCGGCATGCACTCCCCCTGTGGCTGGCGTAATTACACACTGTTGCGCTGGCTGAAGGCTACCCTAACTTCAGCCGCCGTAACAGTGAGCGTGTAACAGGAGTGTAAATGGTCAAACCCGCCCTCCCGCCTTTATTCCGTAACTAAGAGGAACGCCCCCTCAACCGTAACTACGCAACAGTTAGGGAAGCCCGATCCCTAACTACGCCGGGCAACATCTGCCCGGTGCATGCGCAGATCGGCAAAAGTGCCAATCTTACGCATATGGCAGCCGTAGTTCAGGATCAGGCCCTATGTTCCCTAACACAGACATACACACAGGATAATTTATTCAGCAGCCAATTAACCTACCAGCATATTTTTGGAGTGTGAGAGGAAACCAGAGCACCTGGAGAAAACCCACACAGACACGGGGAGAACATACACACTTCCCACAGATAAGGCTTAGCCTGGAAATTGGCCTCATGACCTCAGCACACTTTATATAGCTTATACTTCAACATATTTCTTTGTACCAGTGTATATGGTCAATATATAGTTTATTCCATGCTGGTACCCATTAACATTGCTTTGCTCTTTATTTCCAACCCTACAACCAAACTGTCCTAAATGGACTATCACAATAAAGCTGTCATATTTAGGATAAGGTATTCTTCAGAGACCTTCTACAGTGCACATGTAAGTGGAGGAATGTTAACAGTGTGCTGGCATTATATAAGCTGTTACATGATTTTACAGCAGCAGAGAACTGTACTTGAAACTTACAAATCACCCAGAAGTGACACTACTTTGCATTTTATGGGATGTCTGTGTGAAAGTCTCTTGGATACTTTTGCACTTCCCCTACTGCGGACGCAGTGTTCTTCTATAATAAAGAGCAAAATCAGCAAAATTCCATACAAGCAAGGGGAGATCAGCTGACCCAATGTAAAATTGGGGACATTGTGTAAATGTGGATTTTCTGTAATAACAATATTTACTGTATAACTTACATACCTCCCTCCTTCCTCCTTCCTCCCACAGAGAAGGAGCCTTATCACTTCTATCTCTCTCCTGTCTCACCATCGTAATACCAGGTTAGATTTGGATCCTCTGAATCCAGAATTGCATTCCGGTACTGTGGCCATAGTACCAAAAGGGGACACTTAATGATCCAGATTCTGATTGTAAGCTCACTTGAGCACCCCCCTCCCCCATACCCATATCGGGCCTGATCCAGACCTACGCTCGGATGCGGTTTTACGCTGATCGTAAGCATAAAAACGGCCATTTGTAATTACTGCGCATGCGTGGGGCAGATGAGACGCTCATGTTACGGTCTGAAAATCTTTGCGTATGGGCCTTAATCGTAACCGCTTCATATTACCGATCATGGGGTCGTGCCTGGCATACGAAAGCCGCAACCACGCACCGAGGGCGGGGTGAGGCATACAAGTTGTACAGTATGGGTGTGCTAAGCGTCGTTAATACGCAATGAACGTACGCACGGCCGGGGATAAGGAACACAAAAGTTAGGGTAGGGTTTGCGCAGCGTATGGAAGTTAAACTAGGTACGAGCACGGGGAGTGCCTATTGGCGTGCATCGGTGGTACGTTCGGCATTAATACGCTACGCACAGGAGCGTAGGTCTGGATCAGGCCCATCATCACCTCCTCCTCCACTCCCCATCCTACCTGTCCTTACAGCTCTCTTTAGTGTCTCAAAGCAACAATCATCCTCCCTTTCTAAATGGTGTTCACATTGTTTCTACCCTGTACCACTACCGTATTCCTTCTCCCCATTTATCTTTACATAATCACATTTGTCTGTTTTATTTTATCATGTTAGTTTTATTTTACCATGTTGTTAATTTTCTGCCTTATATCTCACCACTGTATCATCATCATCATAAAAAGAAAGAATTAAATGAAGACCTGTTCTAAGAATATGTATCCATGACTAAGCATGCCAACTTATGTAAAATTCCAATAGAATAAAGCAATTTAAAAACTGCTAAAAGGTCAGTATAATGTAAGCAAGAAAATGATGTACATTATGTCAGTTTAATCATATTTTCCCTGATGATAACTACAAAACATCCTCATTGACTGTATGCCTACTTGTGTAATTCAATTACACAAAGCAAGTCAAGCATTGCATAATAGGCAGAAAATAACGGCAAACCTGAGAGTGCATATAGGTGAAATCCATAACCGATAAGGATAAAATAATAATAATAATAATAATAATAATAATAATAATAATAATAATAATTATAATATGGTTATATTAAAGTGCACATAATTCTTAAAGGATGCTAATGTTGGAATATGTGCATTATTTATTTATAATAAATTTGTTAGACTGTTGCCAAGACACAGGGCTGGATCCGGACCCACGCATGTTTCCTGTATGTGCGGGGGGTCTTTAATTCCGCACAGAAGAGGGGAGTAATCTCCCCCTGTCACTCCCTTCACTCGTGTATAAAATGTGCATTTTACATGTGGGTTAATGGTCCATCCATCCGTCCGACTGCTTGGTGGAGAATACTGAGAGGCTGAAGAGACATGAATGGTGAATACTATTTTCCTGTCATTTTGATGGAATTTTCACTAGTTGCTATATAATAAAGTAATAAAGTCCTGTTCCATGGCAGTGTATAAAGTATATAAAATGTGACATTGATGTATATTTGCAGAAATGTATGTGTCTGTCTATCTATCTATCTATCTATCTATCTATCTATCTATCTATCTATCTATCTATCTATCTATCTATCCCTTTATTTTTTTACAGCAGCTATGTATGGCTATTTATGCTAAGAAGGCAACAAGGTTCTTACTACACACACAGTAGTGCCTTCATCTTTCTTATCATTACATATATAAAAGTGTAATACAGACATTTCAGAGGTCTGCCGCCTCTTTGGATCCTGATGAAAGAGGTGGCAGACCTCTGAATGTCGGTATAAAACTCTTCCATTTGCAATTTTAAATAAGCGTCTGGGTGACATATTTACTAAGCTGCGGGTTTGGAAAAGTAGAGACGTTGCCCATAGCAGCCAATCAGATTCTAGCTCTCCCTTTCCTATTACACACTAGAGAATGACAGCTAGAGTCTGATGGGTTGCTATGGGCAACATCTCCACTTTTCCAAACCCGCAGCTTAGTAAATCTGACTCCAGGAGTAATGTCATGTTGCTACCATAAAAAAAAGTGATCATCTTGAAGAAAATGATAAAAAAAAAACCTGAATATCTGGTAAAAGGGTTTTGCTTAACGTCAACTTAGTCACATGAGATTATCACCTCCTTCTGTCCGTGTGCTGTACACGCCGCCACCCAAACTATACGATATCCCTCTTTTTTTGAGGGGGGGGTGGATGAAAAACTTTACGTATGCATGTTTTATTATTATAATCTCTGTTTCTCCCTCCATCCTCTTAATTTATTTACTCTCGACTTAATAATTAGAGGCTCAACATAAAACATCATCTTTCATCTTGGCTCTGTGATTTATGATAAGTTTAGTTTCCTTCGGCCTGGCATTTGCTCCAGCAGGCGGCCTTCCTTCAAGTACCTCACTGATTGATGTCTTATCTTTGATATGTTCCATTAGCCTCCAGGAGCAGAGAGTTCAAGGCCCTCTTGGAACCTGAGGAGTCCTGCAGAGGAACTGAAGGCCTTCAGAGTCCTTGGGGTGATTGACAAGGTAATTCTTCAGCATCTCTTCAAGAGTTCACTTATAAACCGACTGCACGCTGACATTGTGTCTTTGAAGCCAAGGATCTTAAGGATATGAAACAAAAGGGGAAAATGACTCAAATGCATGTGCACTTTTAAATAACAAAAGCAATGGAAGGGAAAAAAGGCAAGCTTTATGTAAGCAACTCATGTAAGCACACGCAAAATATATTTGAGGTAGAGGGCAGAGTGCGTTTTCCTTGTTCAACAATGTGTTGCGGGTGACAAACAAAGGTTGATGACACGTGAAGTACAACTTGATGTCTTTTAATTTTGAGGTCAGGCGTTGGTGTTGAAAGGAGCCGGCGATGCTTCACATGCTGGTAAACAACAACCATGAGCTTTTTCCAAGATAACGTTTCCAGCAAAGACGATGAAGCAAGGATTGTGCTGTTCTTTATTTCAATGGAGACTGTAATCAGGGGTAATTTCAATAAAAGGGATTATAATGCACTAAACATCAAATCCACTAGAACCAACGACAGTCCTGATTCCACTATGGGAACATGATGGCAGTCAGTGCTGGTTGAAAGGCAAAAGGGCTGATCAGTGGCGTTTTAAGAAGTGAGGAGGCCATTGTGCATGGGCCATCCCCATCCCCTAAGGCCTCGACCCCCCCAGACACACACACCCCCTCCCGCGTCACCCTCTGCTGCACCACTCCCTCGTGGCACCCCTCACAGCACATAGAAAATAAAGAAATTAAAAGCATATGAGCAATCTGGTGCAGAGTGTGCCATGGACCTCCTGTTCTGAGGGGCCTGTGTGCATTTTACACCCTGCACCCATATAGATACGTCAATGGGGCTGATCCAGAGATGGAAGTAATAGCAAAGAAAAGGAGAAAATCTGCACTTGGGCAAAACCATTTAGAACTGCAGAGGAAGCAAACTAAAAGTAGATGGTTTATAGCTGAGCTCTGAATTAAAGTTTAAAAAATAAAGCTGTTCACTGTTTGTGTTAATGAGCAAAATCAATCTTCATTTTCCCTGCATGCAAAAAAATCTCATTATTTTGCACCCCCTCCCATTGCAACATGGTTTGTTCCTTTTAGTGCATTTACTCCAGACTCTGGATCAACCCTAAAGTGTGTAGAAAATGTTGCAAAGGAAGCCATATTAAAAGGGTGTGCCAGTCTGGGAAAATATCCAACTGCCCACAAGTCTCCAAAGATCCTGGGTGAATATATAGAACACCCCAAAGGCAGTAGGTATCTGATAATGAATGAGATTCTACTGACAGTAATAAAATAGAAGCAGGTACAAGCTGCCTATTAATGCACACCATGGGGCTGATAGAGATTTAATAAGAAATTCCATGCGTAGCTTCCACAATAGAGACTAACGTACAGATTTTCTAATGCATAATACAACATGCAGTAAAACAGAGCACTTTCTCTGCTCTCCTAAAAGCAGCCACATAAGAGCAAAAGATCACCAAGAGATTTGGGTCAGTATGGGAGTAGTGAGAAATAAATTGCACAGCATTAGATACAGATTCTGTCAGTGATAAATGTAAGTGACTGCAAACACCTATTGGCAAAGATTCCATTAAGGAAAACATTGGTAATGCTCAGCGCATATACTGATGAAACTGTGACCCCACTGGGAAAAAGGCAATACACATGAACTTTTGTGTACATCCACAAGATGGACTGGCACTATTGGGTTCCAAAAGGATAAGAAAAATCAGCTAGTTTAACAATAAAAACACGGCCTCTGGTGCTCTTCTTCCGCCTTGGCACCGTCATAAACAAATGTTACACGAGACCGCCCACGCAGAACGAATCTCCCTCGGGCCGATCCTTACATACAGCCGAGAACCTTACAAGCTCCGCAAGCCACCTCAGCTCATCCACCACCTGTGCCAATGAGAGAAACATTATGAACATCAAAAATAAACAAATCATACAATGAAACTGCTTTCTGCTTACACTAAAGTCCAAACATAAAAAATCAAGGGAGGGTGGGAGGGAATTTCCAACCGAAGGAGAATAACCACACCCCTGAAAATTCTTTTAAAGAACTCAGAACTGCTGAAGACCCTCCTCTCCTAACCCCTTGGACCAATCACGTCAAAAAGGTAAGTGGCCCACCAAGTGGGTTTAACTACACTATGGGTGAAAGGATTTAACCCTACATACTCCATACCTATGAAAAGCTGCCTATAAAACGCTCTAGGAGCTGTTGTGGCTATTGTACATAGCAGGAAAACATTACAAATTGACAAGACTGCTGAATTATATGAAATAGCAGTTCAGGGGTAAAGACAACATATAGCTCTTTGCACAGTGAGTAAAGACTCTATATGCACTATGTGTTATATTTTGAATGTTTGGCCCAAATACAAACTGCTTGGATTGCACTGATCCTAAAGGTTAGAACCATTTTGACAAAAGAATCAGCCTAGCCTTCTCCTCCAGCTTCTGTCAATCTAAATATTGCAAATGTTATACAGGAATAAGATGCCTTATATTTAAATTGTAACCTTATGCATGACTTGAAGTGATGGGGTATCCCAAACCGTCACCTCACCCACGGATTTAATTGAAAAGCTATAAATCACTTCTATTTACTTCTATTATTAAATATCCATACTACCACTTCTAAATGTCCATACTGCCACTTCTAAATGTCCATACTGCCACTTCTAAATGTCCATACTGCCTCTTCTAAATTTCCATACTGTCACTTCGAAATGTCCATATTGCCTCTTCTAAATGTTTATACCACTTCTTCTCAATGTCCATACCGCCACTTCTAAATGTCCATACCACTACTTCTCAATTTCCATACCGCCACTTCTAAGTGTCCATACTGCCTCTTCTAAATTTCCATACCGTCACTTCTAAATGTTCTTACTGCCTCTTCTAAATGTCTATACCACTACTTCTCAATGTCTATACCGCCACTTCTAAATGTCCATACCGCCACTTCTAAATTTCCATACCGTCACTTCTAAAAGTCCATACTGCCTCTTCTAAATGTCTATACCACTACTTATCAATGTCCATACCGCAACTTCTGAATGTCCATACTGCCACTTCTAAATGTCCATAATGTCATTGCTAAATGTCCAGTCTCCAGTCTAACACCTTAACTAGTTATGTACCGAATTCTTATATCCAATTCTTATGAGCTTGGATTGCCAAGCAACATATGTGGAGGTATTCTTAAATGCAGGGTCACAATATCCATGCAGAGCTAACCACTGCACTTGGACATGTGGATGTCCGATAGCCAGGTCATACCTTTCAACTGACTCCTGCGCATGGAAAATGGTGTCAGTACATAAGCTTGGGTCAGGAGGCAAAGCGCACCTCTACTGTACCCCGTAACAAGAAGTCCCGCCCACTTGCAATTACAACACCTCTGTTAAGAGCTGTTGAAAGTGTAAATCCTCTGTCTGTATGGGTCACAATGCATTTGGATTAGGAAGAACCGTGGGGTAGAAATGCGCAGTATGGAAAACCATCCACAATCCTATCCTAATACATGAAAACCAATCCGCGGATCCAGCTTAGGAAACAGACGTCAGGGGTGTGAGACTTCACAGTTAGCTGCCTCTTCTCCAAAGTGCACATGCAGCTGCAATCAGATATGTCAAAACATAGGCATAAAGCATTCTCTATCCTGTAAACTGAAGCAATTAATGGCTGCTTATAATACAACCATGACAATGTTACTGCTCAAATTGTACTAATTGATAGCGGACTAAGAGTTTTTGTCATGTGTTTCAATTGCAATTCAATTCCTCAATACTCTGCATAAAGATTCCAAAGTCTTTTAAATAAAGAAAGAGGAAGCACAATGGTATACATAAAACATATATGTTAAATGACAGATAAGGAGATATATTGTGGGTTGAGGTCTCAGAGACCTTCAGTCTGTCAGGAGAATATAAGGAATGATGTCTCTGAGAAGATGTACATTATATTTTAGTGGCACTAGGGACTCAGCTGCCCGGAGGGAGATAATCTCTCTGTTCTTTATATGTACTTTCCTGCTCCTGGAAGAATTATCTCTTCCCTAGCTGGATGAACAAATTAAAGTTCACCTCCTGGATGAGCTATTATAAGTTCCAAACACTTAATAATTGTAACATGGCTTTTTTACCTGCGGGATTTACAGAACAATTGCAACTTTATCAGTGCAGTGAAAATAGTGTGTGTCATGTATTAAACTGGCTAAAAATGTGCAATGACATAAGGAGTATACTTAGCTATTCTTTAGCTTCAGGCTCCCTTATATAAACTCTGGTGTTTATATCAAGTGCACGTTCGCCACGTTTTTGAAAATGTCACCAATTAGAAAGTTTTTATAATGAATGGATAAGTATTCCGAATTTATTTTTTGGAAACTTATTCATTACCTTTTCAACATCCGGACCCGCCGCAAGACCCGCCGCAAGACCCGCCACAAGACCCGCAGTAAGTTCCGCACCCGGCGGTACCCAACGCGAGATCCAATAGCTCAGTAGACTTAGGCAGCAGCAAAGGATTCAGTATGGGAATCTTAGATTTAGGTTGCAGGGAGGGGACAGAGTTTAGAAGAGAAATCTTAGGGATAGGCTGCAGGGATGGGATGGATTGGAGAAGGGGAGCCCTAGGGAAAGGCTGCGAGGAAGGGAGTCTTAGGGTTAGGTGGTGCATCCCTGCATTATGCTGGATATGCACTGACTAGGTCGTAAAAGTTAACGTAGGACTCTGGACACGTAAGTGTCCAGATTTATTACCTTTAGCGGGGAGTGCAGGGGGCGTGCACTGTTAGCGATCCCTGAAGACCAAGGTAGGGAAATACTGGTAAAAAGTAATGTGTGATACCAAGGCAGTGAGCTTGACAAGTAGGGAATATTGTAGTGTTGTCAACAGAAATAGAAAGACCAGGTAGATAGCATTTATTTGTAGGTGGAAATATCATTAGTTCTGTTTTTGATTGATTTCACAGTTGGTAAGAGATCAGGAATGGATAGATAGAGATAATACTGAAATCCAATAGCTGTCCAAGGGAGTGGTATAGATAGAGAAAATCAATGAACCTAACACAGAACCTTGTGGTACTCTAACAGATAGGAAAGAGCAGGGGAAGTGGATCCAGAAAAGCGACCACTAAAAGAGTAATAAGATAAGTAGGAAGTGAACCAGAAAAGAGCTGTGTCCTGTATACCTAGGGATTGTAACATCTGTATGAGCAGACAGTGGTCACAGTGTCAAAAGCAGCAGAAAGATCCAGGAGAATTAGAAGAGACTAGGGACCTTTAGATTTAGCCGTAATTAAGTAAATGACCACTATGGTCAATGCAGCTTTGGTGGAGTGATGGGAACATTAGACTGAAGAGGATCCAGAAGATACATCAGCCCACAACATATTTTATAAAAAATTCCCTATGACGCCTAGTAACACTCTTTGGTACAATGCAAGTAGTGCTAGATGCTGCTACAACCCTGCCCAGCAGACTTGCATTGCCACCAGATGGCATACTGTGTACCACATGGGGTACATTAAACAGTAATTGAAAAATGCTGGTCTAAACAGCCATATTTGTGATAATAAATGAAGTGTCATAAGAGTTTTATAGTAAAAATAAAAGTCATATCAATATTATAACTCAAGAAACCTTTAACACAAACTCCAGGGGTGGTGACAGTATTGGTCTTGTCTTAATAATAATATTAATGATTAATTATTTTAATTATTAATTATTATTAATTAGTAATATGGTTATGTGAAAGCCCCATTCTATAAAGACCCTGCTTTTCTTATGCCTGGTATATTTCATGCTATCACCAGTAACTAGGTGTCCATACAAAATTGGTGGGAGCTCTTAATGTTCTTGTGACCCGGTTACTGTGTTGGAGGGGTTGCGGTCAGCCCGGCACCTTCATACATATTTGGTGGCACTGCCCAGTGATTTCCTCCTTCTGGGACAGAGTGAGCGTCCTCCTAAACTCTATTTTTCCCTTCCCAATTGCTAAGGATCCTTGGACGTTCCTCCTGTGTCTACCTATTTCAGATGTGGATAAACATTCTGCAAAACTTGTTTCACACATCCTTGCAGCAGCTAAATGCCTCGTGGCTAAAGCTTGGAAATCTCTGCTTGCTCCGAGAATGTCTGCCCTCACTGCCTTTGTCTGGTTTGTTGCAAGCATGGAGAAAATTTCCTACCACATACACGACCGGGATGACCTCTTCTATCTCGTATGGCACCCCTGGCTGGAGGCACAGCCTAATCACCCACCTGGCTTTCGTCAGCCACTCCCCCTCCTTCCGTTTCTTCCTCTGCTGCCACAACTAGGCACTAGTAGCCCCTAACCTATTACCCCCCTTCCCTCCCTATCCCACTTTTCTTATCCCGCGGCGACCCAAACCCGTCCCCCCACTCCTATTCCTTCCCTAACTAGACCATCTACATCCTACATAGCCTCCCTCCTTCCTGATATTTTCCGGATTACATCCTCTGGGAGGCCTCCTCCTTTCCTAAATTTTCCCTGTCTCCTTATTGCATTGTTCATCTGTTGACCACATTGTTAGAATGCTACCTCATTGTTAATTGTATTTACTTTTTTCTACTGAATGTTGGAAAATTTAACTCATAATAAAGACAAAGTTAAAGAAAGACCAGGTAGATAGCATTTATTTGTAGGTGGAAATATCATTAGTTCTGTTTTTGATTGATTTCACAGTTGGTAAGAGATCAGGAATGGATAGATAGAGATAATACTGAAATCCAATAGCTGTCCAAGGGAGTGGTATAGATAGAGAAAATCAATGAACCTAACACAGAACCTTGTGGTACTCTAACAGATAGGAAAGAGCAGGGGAAGTGGATCCAGAAAAGCGACCACTAAAAGAGTAATAAGATAAGTAGGAAGTGAACCAGAAAAGAGCTGTGTCCTGTATACTTAGGGATTGTAACATCTGTATGAGCAGACAGTGGTCACAGTGTCAAAAGCAGCAGAAAGATCCAGGAGAATTAGAAGAGACTAGGGACCTTTAAATTTAGCCGTAATTAAGTAAATGACCACTATGGTCAATGCAGCTTTGGTGGAGTGATGGGAACATTAGACTGAAGAGGATCCAGAAGATACATCAGCCCACAACATATTTTATAAAAAATTCCCTATGAGGTCTAGTAACACTCTTTGGTACAATGCAAGTAGTGCTAGATGCTGCTACAACCCTGCCCAGCAGACTTGCATTGCCACCAGATGGCATACTGTGTACCACATGGGGTACATTAAACAGTAATTGAAAAATGCTGGTCTAAACAGCCATATTTGTGATAATAAATGAAGTGTCATAAGAGTTTTATAGTAAAAATAAAAGTCATATCAATATTATAACTCAAGAAACCTTTAACACAAACTCCAGGGGTGGTGACAGTATTGGTCTTGTCTTAATAATAATATTAATTATTAATTATTTTAATTAGTATTTTAATTATTAATTATTATTAATTAGTAATATGGTTATGTGAAAGCCCCATTCTATAAAGACCCTGCTTTTCTTATGCCTGGTATATTTCATGCTATCACCAGTAACTAGGTGTCCATACAAAATTGGTGGGAGCTCTTAATGTTCTTGTGACCCGGTTACCCAGCACAAATCTCCTCTTACAGAGATAACTGTGATGCAATCCCAGACCTAATCAGACATTTACCAGTCTTCCAGTCTTTAAAGAGTCTCTCAAAACCTACCTTATTTCTATAGCCTAATATACTGAGACATGTATCTAACGCTCCTAAAGAAGGGGTAAAATAATTAGTTTGAAAAAGTAAACTCTGGCTGGTAATACAAGTTCTTCTAAAAGAAAATAATGTGATAAATCTTTTATCTGTAAGGAAAGGTTTTCAGAATTTTATGCAAATTTTTTTAAATCAATAATTTGATTTAAAACATTGACTTAAGAACCCATTTCCAACCAAATAATCCTGATTTAGTAATTTATTACTCATTGTGTATTAATTTTATGGTACCTCGATTTGCATTTATACAATGAAATTAGCCTGAAATTTGGATATTGCTTAAGTGTATGAATTATGGTAATTATGAATATTATATCATTGAAACTGCAGCTTTCCTTTTACAAAGCATTCAGCAAACAATATTTTAATGTGCAAAAGTAAACCAATTTCTTTCCTATTATTTACAGTTTTATGATTGTCCTAAATTAAATACAATTTCTTATTTACAATTTCCATAACAGCTGAGGTTCCCAAATATTGAAGAACAGCTGTAATAGCTCAGTAAAGGCAAATTCATTTATTTATATTTTCTCAGACACCTTCCTTTTCATAACCAGCTTAAAAAATACACTCCTATTACATAATTATTGTACATAAGTGGCCCACTGGTACTGATTGTTCCTACCGATACTACATATCTACTGGCTTTGTTATATGTCTTTACTGCCAATGTGCTCATCTGTGTCTGGAGAAAGAGAATGTCTTGGAGCTAATGAACTTGCAAGAAGAGGTAAATGTGTGAAAATAATGTAATACTTTATGTTTGAGTATAATGTAACAAGTGATGGGAAATAAAATAATATTAATTAACGCCTAGGGGTGGACTGATGTGACTATGGAGAGCATGATTTGGCTTTAATGACATGAAGTGATTGTGGAAAGTTCAAGTTTACTTAAGAGGACCTGATGTAAGGATATGATTTGCCTGAGGTGGCACAATGTGTCCAGTGAAGGCATTATTTGACTGGGGTGGTAGAATCATATGGATGGAGGTTTGATGTCGAGGGCATGATTCATGTACATGGCGGGCATCGGTTGCAATCCCGGCTAGAAAATCTGGCTTCCGAAAAAGGGATATTTGAAAGTTACTTTTCGAATGTCCCTTTTTCCAATACATACACTTTTTGAAAACATTTTTTATGAATGGGTGAGTATGCAGTTCGGCATACTCACCCATTCACTTTCGTAAAGAAGAGATCACTCCGCCGTCACTATCCAGACCGAGGGGACAGGTGAGTCAACTCTCTGTGGGGTTAGGGTCAGGCTGTAGGGGGGGGAGGGTTAGGGTCAGGCTGCAGGGGAGGAAGGGTTAGGGTCAGGCTGCGGGAGATGGTGGGTTAGGGTAGTAAGAGGGGAGGGTTAAGGTTAGAAGTAGGGGAAGGAGTGGGGAATTAGGGGAAGTAGTGGGGGACTTTTTTTTTACACTTTTCGAGGGGAACCGAAAGCTCGGTGCTCCGTGGATCGATTGCAATGCCTCCTCAAGGCATATGCAATCGAAATCCCAGCCAGTTCACAACTAGCTGGGGAGGAATGACCAATTCAAAAATCGTCAAATCAGACCGGGGCCCCACACCGGGCGGGCATGATAGATGGTGGCTATGCAGCAGAAATAGGATTGTTATTCTGATTCGTATTTTATGGCAACATATTGAAGGTGTTTTATTTTATGCTGCTGTTACCATGCATTATATACTTTACATTATATACTTTACATTGCATATACTTTACTGACTTCTATTACTAAATATCCCTGCTCAGTAATGCAAACATTTAATTAGCCTTTCGTGGGCAGCAACTCAATGCATAAAACTTGAAGGCATCAAGCTTGCTAGTTTATACAATATGTTTGGTTGTATATATGCTTTTATAACACAACTCATAAAATAGAAAGATTCATAAAAAACATCTTAAATAAAATAATTGAAATGGAGACTGGAGACTGGAGAATTTCTGTTACTAAGACGTTTCTTTGTTGTAATAAAACATAATTTGTGTATTACGATGTGTACCCACATATCTTTTAATTTGTTACATGTTTCCATTCTCAAACTAAGCACATAAACAGTTTTACATTTATGAGTCAGTTTCTTTATAATCTCTAAACATATTTGTGGCTTAAAGCTGATACATCATTTTATAGGAGACAGTTGGTTGAGAGATTAGGAATCTAAGCAGGGGAGGTGAGCATAGATTAGACATTGTAAAATAAGGCATGTCTGGAGATGTATGAAAGAGTTGATAAAGTAAAGATGATGATATTCTACAGTCTGTACTGAGGCTGCACTGTGAATGATGCATTGAGTCATATTATAGAAAACATTCAGCATATTATCTAGGTAACTCTTGTGTAAAACACGGTGTATCTTAAAAAATAAAATAGAGAATGTCTAAGTGCAATATGATCTTCCCTAGACCACGATATCACATTCCTTGTATAAGTGATGTCTGGTATTTAGAGTGGAGAGATTTCTATAACTGCATCCATAAGTTATGCTCTTGGTTTACTGTATGCGGTATCCAATTTACAATGTTATCAATTTCTACCATTCCTAATTGTAGATTCCAAAGCTAAGACTATTTAATGAAAGCATGCGTTATTGAGGTTCCTTTATGTTGAAGACACTGGGTTGGTCTTCTCCTTCGTGGGTATTCGAAACCAGGAACAAAGATGTTTTTGGTTATTCAGTTATCACAGTATATAATATAAAGGACCAGTGGCAGATCTACTATGACAATAATGAAGCTTTAGATTCAGGGCCTCTAAACCCAAAGGGAACCTAAAGCTAATTATTTTTTTTATTTTTAAAGAGTGCATTTTTTAACAAAATCATTGTAGTTTGTCTGTCTTATTAAAATACTGTTATTTTAGTTATAGAGGACCATATTCACAGATCTAGGTGAGTATGGTGCGGACAAATCTGCGCCTAACTCACCCATCCTGCCCTTATCTCGCCCCCTGTTTTTAGGTACCGAGAGTGCATTTTTCAACAAAATCATTGTAGTTTATGTGTCTTATTAAAATACTGTTATTTTAGTTATAGAGGACCATATTCACAGATCTAGGTGAGTATGGTGCGGACAAATCTGCGCCTAACTCACCCATCCTGCCCTTATCTCGCCCCCTGTTTTTAGGTACCGTATGGCACTTACGAGTGCCAAACAAGAACAGCTTCCTGCAGAGAAAAGTGTCTGTTCCGATATAATTCTGCCACCCAGTTACCTAGGGTTAATAGCAACAATTCGTACCATGCGTTGTAGGGTGACCTGGTGATGACAGCACTCTGACGCAACCTATTGCACTTAATTTCAGGTAAATGTCCATATTTAAAAGCAAGTTGGTGGGAAACAACAGGGATGAAAAGTTCCATATTTTTACAGATTTATCAATGGTGTTAATGGCACAGCACTATGTATTCTTCAGGAACATCCTGGAATGTGACAATCCTAATATATCATTCTATAATGTAGAATTAAATATAACATATATACTTCTGCCATGTCCAAAGCTTCAACGATTCATTTCTATTGCTTTTCAACAGCTTCTTCGTATGCGTGTTTGGTGGATGTATACAAAGGGACCTAGTTGAAGATCTCCAGGAAGGTTATTCACTGGCACTTGAACATTCGGGACCGGACTCACAGATGCGTGTGTCTAAAGTACGCAAATCTACGCACCTACGCTGCAAGGCAACACCCTTGACACTCCCCTTGCACGGATGGTTTTTCGGTGACTTACGCTTCCATAAAGCACCCTTAACTCTACGTGTGCATTTACGGGCGTAAGTTACTTACGTAGGGCCTGATCCAGACCTGTGCTGTTTCACTGAACGTTCTAACGCTCAGTGTAACAGCAGCTCACTCCCCCGACACTCCCCCTGCTTAGAGAGTATTTACACTCCCTTACACCGGCTGAAAGCTACCCTAACTTCACCCAGCGTAAGGGAATACTACGATAATACCGCCCTCCCACCCTCATTACCCTCCCTCCCCCCGCCTCCTTACACTAACCTGAACGTAGTAACGCTGGGGGACGCCCCCTCCAGCGTTACTACGGCGCTTCTATGAACACCCACCCGCCGGGCAACATTTGCCTTGCACATGCGCAGATCGGCTTTTAAGCCGATCTTATGCTGCTGGCCGGCATAGTAACACCGGCCAGCGTAGGCCTGGATCAGGCCCGTAGTGTGTACATTATTAATCGCACCCTCAAAAGCTCATTTAAATGCCACCCCTGCCCACTTTCACGTAAAATTGCAGGTAGGAAGACAACAACGCCCCTCCGTACGTACGTCACTAAGTGCGATTCATAAATCCGTGCCTAATGGACTTCCGTGCCTAAATTCTACGTAAATTGCGTGGAATAAATTACTACGCATAAGCAGTTAATCTGCTCCTAAAAATACGCAAGCAAAAACAGGCAAAATCGTATCTGTGAATCCGGTCCTCGATTACCATATTCTAATAGTAAGACATTTAAAGGACAGGAGGATAATTTATAAACTGATTAGTAAACGCACACCGATCATATCAATAATGGGGACAGCAGTCTTAACAATGGGGACATCTGGAGTATACATTTTATTAGAGATGGTAGGGTCTCATACATAGGGAACACCTTGATGCTGGCAGATAAACCTACCTCAATATTGCTATACAAACTATCTTAATTATACCTGACATCAGGGCTCAAAGTGAGGGGGAATACAGGGGTATGACATACTTCTTCCACTGGTTTAATTGAAAAGCTATAAATCTCCATTCACTTCTGTTATTTATCTATTTTCATACCACCACTTCTGAATGTCCACTTCGACCACTGCCTGACATTTTAATTTTGTGTCCCCTCTACATCAGTCTCTTCATTGACTTGTCATCCCTTAGAGTGTACAATTAACAAAAATCTGCTCATCCAATCTTCTCCACCCTACATCTCATCTCCTAATGTTACCACCTCTCCACTTAACTAAACCAAGCTGCTTCGCCCACAACTGGCTGGCTACCTGGTTTATCTTCCTGCTGTGTGCTGCTTTACCCTGTTCCTTATCTTGTCTGTCTGCTTCCGTCTCCTTTCATCTTTTTCCTGTATCCAGTTACCTTATTTATATCTGGACCTTACCTATACCTGGCTGACTTATACTTGAGCTTAATTATGCCCTATGTTACCGTGAAGCAGTGTGTTCTCACCTTACCTCTGTACCATGCCCACCAGTAACTATCCAGTCCTTTTCCAGTCCTTCTCTTGTTCATATCCAGCTCTTGTCTGCCTCAGGTCCAAGATCTGTCCTCCATGATTTTCGTTTGTTACTGGTGTCCCAGTTTAGCTTGTTGGTCCTGTCATCTGTGGTGTCCAGTTCATCTCTTCCGTATTGTCTGCCTTGGTATTCCGACTCTAAAACCCACCTTGCTACACCGGGGCCTCGACCAGTTGGGTGCCTGCCGCACAAGTCTGTCCTTACCCTCAGAGGCTCCAGTGAAGACCAGCCCTCAATTTAGACTCTGCACCTTGGTGTGTAATTACTCTATATGTTTTCTTTGTGCACTAAATTCACGAGATGAGTTCTTTCTCTCTATTAGTCACACAAGGGTTATTGTTAATGTCTAGACAATGGCTTCTCAAATGGTGTATTCACATATATTTTATTAATTTAGAGAAGTACCTCTTGGTATTACCAATGCTTAAGAAATACACTTAGGGCCACATTTACGAAGCTGCAGGTTTGGAAAAGTGGAGATGTTGCCAATAGCAACCAATCAGATTTTAGCTGACATTCTCTAGTATGTTAAAAGAAAGTGAGAGCTAGAATCTGATTGGCTGCTATAGACAACATCTCCACTATTCCAAACCCGCAACTTCGTAAATCTGGCCCTTACTGTATGTCCTGGAACACAAAAATTAATAGTATAACATAACAGTATTAAGTCATTCCTTGCTGCAAAAGTTTTAATTATCAATTTGGAAAACAAATATATTCATGTACCAGGTGTTCCTTAAAATAAATGTAAGATTATGCTTTTTAAACACGGGATGGTAATTCATCATCACTCTAGTGTGTGCTGTCACCAAAAATTACTGTTTCCAGGATACGGCCAATAGCTAAACATTTTATTGCTCCAAATCATGGTCTGCTAGTGTTAAATATCTTTCAATACAATATAATATAATATAAAGTTTCTTTAAATTTACGGTACCTAAGGTTTGACAGATTTTCTATGTACTTTTTTGTCATTATTATTGACTTTTATTTATTAATGCAGTGTTAAAATCATTACTGTCACTGCTCAGGCTGTGGTACAATAAAATTCATGCACTGGAAAATTAGAATCGGGAACAAGTTGAGACTTTTGGAAATCACACAACTGTACAGAGCCACTTTTATTCTTTTATCGTTTGTAATATGTCTTTTTTTATTTCACCTTTATAAGTTGCCTTACAGCCAAAGCCATGAATTCGATCTATTACATCTAGTGTTTGATTTCAGTTTACCTATATTCTAGATTACTCTAGAATTATCTCTAGATTCTTCTAGTGTGTAGGTCAATTCAATGTGATAGTTTTATAGATCGCTTCAAAATATTCTATTTATCACAAAGTGGAACTAGAATTACCATTCACATTCTTCATGCTGCTATTTGGATTCGTTTTTTCCCTTGTTCTGTTTAAATTCTGTTTCAGCAGAGCCAGGAAATCATTACAAAGTAGCGGAGCAAGTCAAAGAGCCGACTAGGAAAATGCTATGCACCTTGATTGAGCCTTGCTCATTTTAAGCTTCGCTGTTTCCAGAACTTGGTTTTACATTGAAATAAAAACTTTTCTATTCAAATGTCATTTCTATACAAAAGTCATAATGTAACTTGTCCGGATTATTAAACCTCAGCAGAAAATTTAAGACCATTGGACCGAAACCAATATCCAATGTAATGTTTGGAGGTTGTTGATAAGGGATGAATTGTTCTTCCTATGAAGGGGACAGCAACCAAGGTTATATGCCCAGACTATACTCCTGGAATCAATAGATGACATGAGGTAGCAATAAAAGAAAACTATGCAGCTTATAGGAGTTGTTATTAAAGTAAAAATATAGTCCATGAAGGGTTCAGGCATAAATTATTTAAAAACATTATCATTTTTATTTTTATTAGGGGATTAACATTTGTATTGATGCATGAGTTTATAAGACCAAACTAATAGATTGAAATGCTAATTTGCCATTTATTAATTGGCTGGTGTTCCATTGTGGTCCAAGATGACAAGTATAGTTATTATGGAGATGAAGAACAATTGACCATGCAGTCATTGGTTTGCTAAAATGGTGGAAATCTATGCAATATGTTAACTGTTTGCTTTTGAGGAACACACATATACTGTTCTTCCAGGTATTTCAGCTGTCATGCTTGGAAGATACCTGAAACAGCTGAAATGGGTTAGCAGGCACATCATAGCCTGAGCATAAGACTTGGCCAGATGTCTTTTTTAAACAAAATAAACACACAGCTAGAACATAATAAGACTAAAGACATCCCAATCTGGGACATGCCCCTACGTACAGCCAAACCAGTCAATAAAAAATAAATAAATAAGTGGTGCTCAACAGATTTTAAAATGACCATAAATATTTATAATTAATTCTAACATATCCCAGCGCAGTCAATGCCATAACTGAACTCACCTCAGACTAGAGATGAGCAGTTCAAATTCTGTGAAATCTGACACGAACTATGGGGTTCTGAGTCGAACTGAGCCATGCCTTGGTTCACCCACCATATTTGGATCTGTAATTGAGGCAAAACACAATTTTCACAAAAAATTCGGACCTTTCGAGCCTTGTGTTTCCTGCTTCCTACCTCTGACAAGAAGTATCATGTGATAATCCAATCACAGAGGGTTGAACATAGAGGCAGGCTTTTTTGGTTAAACAACTACAACTTTATTTAGCTGAGTGGAAAAACTGAACAGAATACCTGGGATGAGTGATATAAGGGGTGCAACTATAGTGGGTGCTAGGAGTGCAGTTGCTCACCTTTAATCCAATCCACCCTATTAGCAGCTACCCTGCCACCCCGCTGAAGAAACAGTTCCCACGTGCCATTGCTGGAGCTACACACAAAGTAAGAAAGATCACAGCTAGACTGTCAGGGACCCAGTGACCCACCCATGGGGGGATTCTGGTAGCCAAGAAACGCCCCAAAAATTATTGTTTAATAAAAAAGAAAGAAAAAAAAAACATTAACTTGAAAAGGGGGCATGGCTTTATGGGTGCCCTGAAAAGGGGAGTGGTTTCATTGGCTAGACAAACATAGAAGAGGAATCCAACCACAGGGCAGTTACAATAACAAGGGATCAAGTTTCCTCAAATGTTTTACATGAAGTGACATTATAAGGGGTCCATGTATCCATCAGTGTCACACACAGACAGAGATTCCCATAGTCATGCACATAGGCAACTATAGTACCTCCGCACATCAACATTGTTGATGAAGTTGTACTCATAATTTATCTAAGCAGACACAAATTTGCCACTCATACAAGTGCTAAGAGCCATTAACCCTTAGGGACAGATTTACTATTCTGTGGGTTTGGAAAAGTGGAGATGTTGGCTACAGCAACAAATCAGATTCTAGCTCTCACTTTCTTTTTACATACTAGAGAATGTCAGCTAAAATCTGATTAGTTGCTATATACATCTCCACTTTTCCAAGCAATTGTTACAATTGTTTTTTAAAATATTTTACAAATTATAGAATTTATATATATATTTACTGTGAAAGGGACCAGAGATATATGTTATATAACAATTGCAATACATGAGAATACATTTAAAACAAATTAAAAAAAATGTCACAAAGTTGTGAGTGGGAAACCAGACAATATATAGTAGCATGTACCAACCAACCTCAACCTTGTGAGCTGTGAGGTGGTCAAATTTGACTAGGAATGAATGTTATTCATATTAATAATGCTTTAGGAGCAAAAATACATAAACATTTCTTGATTTTAAAATAAATTACAGATCCAAAATAAAAACCAAAACCAAAACATGTAATTTTTTTTTTTTTTGACAAAACCAAAACCAAAACACGATGAAGATTTAGAACCAAAACAAAACCAAAACTAAAACATGGGGTCGGCGCTCATATCTACCTCAGACACAGATAAACTGGAGTAAATTTAGAGAAAAGTCAAATCAGTCGCTACTATTATGTTTGAGCTGTGGAGAAATCTAGCACAGTCAGAAGACTTTCATTTTAATATAACAAATACATCAAGAAATAAAGAAACTAACCCTTCCATAAAGGAAAATGTAGATATTCATGGCAACCAATTAGATTCTAGCTATTATTCCTAAAGTTTATTCTAGAATGAGAACTTGCAGTTTTAGGGGTAACATCTCTATTATCAACCATTTTAAGGAAGGCGTCATTTCTAAATATTGGGAGCTTCTTATAAATATGATCCAGCTAGAAGTTGTCCTTTTGCACCTGGCACTACCTGGGTGGGGGATTTAAAATGAGGAGCAGGTAGATTAA
>WWET01000963.1:160765-171029 GCA_011038615.1 Limnodynastes dumerilii
GTTGTACTTCTAGTTTTATATAAAGCTCTGCATGACCATCCTAACTTAACATCAAATTTCAGCATCATTATGCTATAAGCAAATCTCAGGCAATCTATATGTAGTTTGGCTAAGTGGATCACGAGTGTTGCGTGCATTTAGGGTGCTGTGAATTGCCATTTGTAGATTGAAATTGACTTTCAAGAGCTCGATGGATGTTCATCTCCAGCCTCTCAGCACAGTGAGAAGATTATGGCTAAAAATATAAAACAATTTTACATTTTTTAATCTGCATCGAAGATGCATAAACAGACTGATTTCACAGACTGAAGAGCAGAATTTATGTCTCTGGTAGCCCAAGCGATCTATTTTAGATCAAAGTAGGAGAATTGCTTGAGAAGACACAATAATACTTAACCAGCTTCTGTAAAACTACAACTTTCAGAATGCCTAGATAGTCACTGGTGACAAGCACAGAGCTGTATCTACTGTATGGTGTGTGAGAAGGACAGCCAACTCAGGGGACAAGGCTGAAAGGGGACGCTATTATGTTATTATTAAAATTTTTATTGGTTACTAGTTACTAGTTTTTATCCCAGAAAATAAAGGACCATATTCACAGATACGTGTTAAAAAAGCACACAAATATACACACCTACGTTGCAAGGCCACACCCATGACACTCCCCTCTCACGGACGGGATTTCAGTTACTTCCGCCTCCATAGGGCAGTCTTAAGTCTACGTGTGTACTTACGTGCGTATGTTACTTATGTACGTTCATATTTATCTAACCGTGCCCTCAAATGCCCATTTAAATGCCTCACCCGCCCACTTTCACGTAACTTCTACCGTATGTATAGAAACCACGCCCCTCCGTACATATGTCCCTAAGTGCGATTTACAAGTCTGTGCTGAAAGTACTTATGTGTGCAAATACTACGTAATGTGCGTGGAAAAAGTTACCACGCATGCGCAGTTGATCTGATCTTAAAAATATGCACGCAACCACGCGCAAAAACGGATCTGTGAATACGAACCAAAATCTTTAGACAGAGATCTGGACAAGCATAGCAGATACTTCCAAGAGGTGTAAAAGAAACCCGACACCAGCCTTACTTTACTATTTGCAGATCTCCAACATAGCGGAAGCGCTTCAACTTATCTGTTTATAAACATGTTTTTATATAACACTATCAGCTGACGTAGCGCTTTTACAGAGAAAATTTCACATTAGTCTCTGACCCTATTGGAGCGGCATACTAAAGTCCCTAACACACGGGTTATTTTAGTCAGTAGCCAACTTACGTACAAGTATATTTTTGGAGTGTGGTAGAAAACTGGAGCACCTGGAGAAAACCCACGCAGACATGGGGAGAACTTCTCCACACAGATAAGGCCTATTCTGGGAATCAAACTCACAACCTCAGCTCTGTGCTACTCACTAAGCCAACGTGCTTCTACTTCCTGCTCCATCCTGCCTTGTTATCTGATTTTTTCTAGGACAGAATTCTGCAGCCAAATCCCTACTGTGTAAGATATTCACCTTACATGATTATAAAGTCACAGTAATCCATGAGCAGTTTCCAAAATATATGTATATAATGCCTTTATATTACATTGGGCCAGATCCTGAGTTACGTATGCTAGCGTATTTACGATAGCTGCTGACGTAAAATTGGCAATTTATATGTATGTAACTTCAGTGTAAATACGAACAAAAGGGCGTGTCTTCCATACGACACCCGGAAATACGCTTCGTAGGCGGAGGGAGGTATTTAAATCATACTGCATGGGCCGGGTTAGGACGTTACTTATGTCAATGCATTACATAAGTCAGTAGTTACGCTTTGAAAAGCTAAGGTAGGGTTTGGCACACGTAAATCGAGTAAAGTACGTACGAGCGAGGGGAGTGCATAGTACTTACGATAGCGTAAATATACTATGCCAACAAACGTAAAAACAACTTAGGTCTGGATCTACCCCATTGTCACATAGGGCCTGATTCACACTTAAGAATCTGCGTAGTTTTAGGTGCGTATATTTAAGAACGGAGGCACTGCGCATGCGTAGTAAGTTTTATACGCTGTTTACGTTGGACTTACGTATTAAATTATGTACTTATACATTACGCACCTAAAGTCTCTAGGTTCGTAATAACATACCATAAGCAAAGCGTTCTGTGAATAAGTAACTAGGCAGATACGCAGATTTGGGTGGAGAGAGCCAGTTAAATGACCAAATGAAGGCACGGTTATGCAGTTAAGTTCTTAAGTACTATCCCTACGCATTCAAATGCAAACCTACAGTTCAGGGAGCCCTACGGCACTCGTAAGTGACATAAGAACCTAAAAACCGGGGGCATGCTGAGGAAGTTTCATTGCTATTAGGTGCTTATATTTAGGTACCTATAGCATTCTTAAGTCTGAATCAGGCCCATATTTCACAGTATTGATAAATATTTTGGTATTGGATATTTCGATTTAGACAGTATCACTGAGGCTCTTTTGTTTTTAAGGAGTAAGATGGGGAGTGATTTCATACTTCTCAATTAAGGCCAACTCCTGTGTCTTACATCTGGTTTGCAGCCACTTTTAACTAATTGGGGCACTGGAAAAGTTAGGATAGGCCCTGGCTTATGAGAGTCCGTTTGTGGACGTGGGAGTGTTAACAATGTAAATGGAGTGGGACCCAGCACAACTAACTGACCAGTGTCTGGGATTTCTAGTCATCTACCACATTGTCACCGTGTTTTTCCTTTTGAATTGAATGTTCATGTTGTTACATGATTAAAGTGTATTAGATCAGAGTTGCAGAGATTAAAGTCCACCAATTCCATTCCTTAATGGTAAAGCACATAGTGTAATGTAAGTTATCTCCTACTCGCAGTATTTTTCCTGATACAGATCTAAGAATAACAAGCAGGAAGAGGGGGACAGCAGGGACTATTGTCCCGGGCCCGAAGCTGATGGCTCTTACCTTCGCTCTGCAGCAGCAGGTGTTGAAACGGTACATTAGTCAGCCAATGCACTGTGCATAGGCTGGCTGCTAATGGAGGTCTGTGGTGCCGCGCCCCCCCCCCCCCCCTGGGATGTCCCAGGGGCTCCAAAAAAGGGATGTCACAGGTGCTGTCAAATAGGAGAACGGCGCATCACAGATGCATACCCTCTAACATTTTTTTATGGAAGGGGGGTACACCCGGGGGGAGTGTCCATGAAGGGGGTGTGATTTGTCCAGTGAAAGGGCTTGGCTTTAATCTGCTTTGTGTTGCAAGGGCCGGGATTCTGAGGAAGAATCTCGGTAGGTGTAGAGGTGCTGAGCGCCCTGGTCCTGCAGCCAACAACGTCCCTTATGGTAGTGTTGCCACCTTACCGGGAGTGAAGTATTCTGGGTGTGGACATACAAAATGTATGTCGAAGTAAGGGGTGTTGTTTGGCACTGGGGATGTTCAATATAGTTGGGGATACTTTTATGGGGGTCGGAGATATCAAGGGTGGTATTGGTGCTAATGTTCCGTGGAGGTGAGCAAAAGCATGAACTACACATGTTTAGGAAATTAAAATGCCTTTATTTTACTAGTAGGGTTGACCTGTAAGTATAAAAACTGTCTGGCAGCTGCCTGATGTGAGCCAGAAGTCAGTGAATGTCCACTCTGTAGTATACAGTTCAATTTGAAGAAAAAACAAAATTATCTTTAGGGTTTGGTCTTTGACGCAACGGTCAGTGAATACAATGTTGCAAACAGGTTCACTTGGGGAATAAACAGGGTATTAATGTTGAATCTTCAATTTAATACAGTGTCAAAGTTGCATGGATACACTGTATAGACACAAACATTGTTACAGTATGGGTTGCTAAAATAGTTATAAGCACAGTATCACATCATTTTCTCTTGAGGTGTGATGCACTTGGGATTAAGGATGTCAATTTTATGAAGCCTGTGTCCACTGATGTCAGTGATAAGCATTTTTTGCTGTTTTTCTGCATACTGGTAACATGAAAAAATGTTGCGCTGCAGGGTGTGTGAGAGTCTGTCCCCGGTCCGGTATATGGCCATGCGGTGTGAAACAGCAGAATGTCAAAGTGAGTTCACAAAAACTTCTGTGCATGGACTCAAAGGGATATTGAATAGACTCACGCTTGGATGGTAGTCTCCGGTTGTTGGTGCTGTGTCTAGCACTACGAATCTCTTCTGTGGTGTGCCATGGCTGTGCTCCAGCGTCGGCGCCAAATGCGGACAGTCTGTGCGTTCCTGGATCTTCTGCAGCTCCTGCTGCGTTCTTTGGTTTTCTGCCTCTGTGTCCGTATGATGATGCGGTGGACAAGGACGTATGAGGCTATGAAGGCCGGAAATACTCCCCAACATCCACCTTAGACCCCTTCTTTTGGACCTAAAGAAATTCGTCAGAAGGATCACGCTAATTTTTTGCCTTGAAAGAAACCAAGGAAGGGACGACACCAACAGAAGAAGAACCTCTTAAATGGAAAACCAAATCAACCTTTTTACCCACACACAGCAAAGGCTGTTTCATTGAAACTTTTGAGAAAATCATCACAAAAGAAATAAGAAATCTAAAGAAGAAAAAATACAAGAAAACGAGGGGAAACATGACTATGAAGGAAAAATAGGCGCTCAAGACTTTAAAGGACAACAAAGAAATAATTATCAAGCCTGTGGATAAGGGTGGAGGTTTAGTGGTCATGAGTGTTCAAAGATATCGAGAGGAAGTCCTCCGCCAACTAGAGTAGACATTCACTGACTTTTGTCTCACATCAGGCAGCTGCCAGACAGTTTTTATACTTACAGGTCAATCCTACTAGTGAAATAAAGGCCTTTTAACTTCCTAAACTTGTGTAGTTCATGCTATTGCTCACCTCCACGGAACATTAGCACCAATACCACCCGGTATATCTCCGGCCCCCATAAAAGTATCCCCAACTATATTGAACATCCCCAGCACCGAACAACACCCCATACTTTAATCTGCTCTCATTTGCATGTATGATAAGGTGTATAATCTCATTTTACACCTTATCATATGAGCTAAGATCTCACAGGAGAGGGTCTTGTCACTTTAGCAGAGCTGTAGGAGTCTGTTCCCGCAGCTCTGCAGGGTTATAAGGTGAGTAGAGGGGGGAGGGAACTGCTGGGCTAGAATCCAGTACAGGAGCCCTTTTAGCTGGTACAGACCATTAAATCGGTACTATACTTGCTACGTACAGTTTGAGGTTATGCAGTTGCATTCAGGGTCCCAAAATTTGTGGAGATGACAGCCCTGACAACAAGACCAGGTTGATTTATTCACACATTCCTTGGTGTGAAAGGGGTTGTGTATTAGTTACAGATCCAGACCTACATTCCCTTTAGGTTTCAACGCGTAGCGTATTTATGCTATCGTAATTACTGTGCACTCCACTAGGCACTCCCCTTGGTCGTACTTTTGTTGTTTTACGCATCCCTAACCCTACCTTAACATTTCAAAGCGTAACTCCTGTCGGTCGTAATGGCTGCACGTACTTACGCGCCTAAGCACACCCATACTGTACGATTTAAATGCCTCACACCGCCTACGAAGCGCAATTACGGCTGTCGTATGGTTGGCACGTCCCTTTGTCCGTAGTTACACTCTTGGGGCCAGATCCAGACCTACGTCTGTGTTACGAACTAGCGTGGATCGTATTTACGCAAGTGTAAATACTATGCACTCCCCTCGGTCATACATATTTTTGCAGTTTTACGCTTACCAAACCCTTACTTTTCCAAGCGTAACTGCTTTCGGCCGTAATGGCTAAACGTACTTACGCACCTAAGCACGCCCATACTGTATGATTTAAATGCCTCACCCCGCCTCCGAAGCGTAATTACGGGTGTCATATGTCTGACACACCCCTTCGTCCGTAGTTACATTGTTGATCCTAGTCTCGTAAGTACGTTGAGAGTTTCTGGTCGTAATATCTGCTTCGCACATGTGCACAACATGAAAAACAGCGTTTTTACGTCTCCGGCTAGAGTAAATACGCTAGCGGACGTTGTTCTGGATCTGGGCCTATATCTGTATCTATATCTATATCTGTATCAATGTATACATATATATCACAGCAGTGTACATATTATCCATGCAGGCTTGGCTAATGTCATCTCATAACCCTATAAAAGATGTTTATGCAGAAAAACCTTCTTCACATCTACGATGTCATACTAAAAATAATATAAGCCTGCCAGTTAGGAATTTTCTCACAAGGATTATCTTGTGGAACAGAAATCTTTTCTTGTAGACAGTAATTTCATTTCTAATAAATATTTAACTAAAGCACAATTTTGCCCTGGATGCTAATGTTAAGTTCACATTTAAAGTGGCTTTTAGGATTCTCGCTGTTTAATACTTGCCTTCAAGGTCTCTGATTACAGATATTTTGCAGTGCAATGAGGCTTACCTGCCATTTCATGCAAGAAAATGTATAATGGCGTGGCAACCTTGTTATATGTGGAATATCATTCGGCTTCTGTTACACTTTATACGTTAACAAGCATTAATCTTCTTGCACTATATACAATATGACATGAAGAGTATAAAACCTACCAGCTTATGGAATTTTGATTTTAAAGTGTTGATGTGTACAAGGAAGATGTATTGTGGGATTAATGTGTTGGCCTTGGCAAAATAAAGAATTATCTCTGATCTCCATGCCACAGAATTAGACCACTTATTGGGCCAGATTTAACTGCGGGAAAGGAAAAGTGAATATGTTGCCCATAGCAACTCAGGGCCGCTGTCATCAAATGCGGGGTCTGGGACCCAGCTGCGGGGCCCCGTCCCCTATATGACGTCATTGTTGACATCACATATGGGTGGTGCGTGGCAGACATGCTTTAACAGCGGGCCATTGGGCAGGGATGAAGTTGGCATTGGCCGGCTACTGCATAGCTCTGAGCAGCAAGTATCAGCAGTAGAAAACCGATAGCTGCTGCTACAGAGCTAGGTAAGTATCGGCCAATTTTCTACAATGAAATATATCCTTTCCATCCAGTTCAACTTACAAAACATAATAATTTAGAAAAACAAGTTGATCTCAAAGAAAAGCAAAATGAATAATTATGTCCCAGATTAACATTTAAGTAAGTTTGCCGCCTTCCGTATGCTATATAAAGAAGTCGGCATTAAAATGGTCCTGCACATGCAGTCGATCAATGCTGTGTTCCGTATGGATCAGTGCCTCCCACACGGGGGCGGGCCACACCCCATGTGTAGGAGATATGCATGGGAGGTGGGAAAATGCATGTGAATTGTACAAGCCCTTATGTATGATGCAGTATCCCTCACGGAAGGGTTTCCGTGCTGAGGGCCGTATTCAGAGATCCATTTTTGAGGTGAGTTCCATGCGTATTTTTAGGATTGGATCAACTGCGCATGCGCAGTAATTTTATGTACATACTTTACGTTGAGTCTACGCACGGAAGTGCCTATTGGACATACATATGACTTGCACTTGGGGACATACACATGGAAATCAGATGTACGGGAAAATTTACATAAATGTGGATGGGGGGCATTTAAAAAAACGTATGGAGGTGCAGTGATCAAAAAGATATTCATTTATGTAAACAAAACACACATTCCCACATTAGTCGCTAACCCAATGTGACAGTAGTTTGTGCCCTCTGTTGGCTAAATAAAGTATTGCTATCATTAAATGACTAGTATTTATTTATAATGAATCAATCAATCAACAGACATCAACTATCATTACATTTTACACAACTCAGTATATTCTACCTATTTATCACTTTCAAAGACCTACATAGATGCTTATTACTTGTAATGTGCATTTCCATTTTTGGAACTAAAAAAAGCTATTTTAGAGCAATTTTTGGCAGAGAAATGCCATATTTCTGTTTGCGCTGATTATTTATTGACATTTTCTTAAGTTGTAGCTTAGCTGTAATTCATGAGATGTTTACAAAATATATGCAGATGCTGCCTAAGGGCTGGGTCCTTCTGTACAATACTAATTTCCGTGCCGCCTCCATCTTACGGTAAGACAGTGAGGAAATATTAAGGTAGGGTCCTGCATTTGTAATTCCCCTGACACACATGAGAGTTAGGATGCTGCAGGATTCCAGCAGTGGAGGTCAGGATCCGGGTCAGTGGACTTTTGAATTACAGTCAAGCTCTATGCCATTCATTTGGATTGAATAGCATAGAAAAGATAAGGTTGGCTGAAAATTCATTTACATAAATAGGAAACAGAGGTTGTTCTAGAGGTTTTTACTTCCTGTTGGTGCTTTACAGGGTACTTGAATGTTGGTGCTGTTTAGAATTAAAAAAAGATGCATGAAGTATTAGAAGTCTAACAATAAGTGAACCCTTTAGGCTTCCCTGCCCCCCAAAATAATGTAAAAAAAAAAAAGTCAAATAAAAATGCAAATAGATGGATAGACAGACAGACATGCACTCCTCTATATTACATGCTGCATATGGCAGCAGTGTGTAATTGTGTCTTTGTAATGTACCAGGGTACTCCAGTCCTGGTTTCCCCTACAGCATTCCTTCTTGCTAGGGATCCTGGCTGGTTACCCCGCAGCTGGGATTTCCTAGCAGTGTATTTGGCTGTGTGCAATCAGCAGCCAATAGGAATGTGGCTCTCCTTTTAAATACCTGACACCTGATTACCTCCTTTCTGGTCATAGCTTCATGCTGCTAGTTATCCTGTCTGTGCTCCTGTTGGAATTCTGTTCCTAACTTCTGATTCTGAGTGCCCTTTTGTTTCCCTGCTGTGTCTCTCCTGTGTGCCCTGGATTCTTGCCTTGATTATTGTTCCTGGTGTGAGTGAAGTTACCTGCTGTTTGTTGTGTGCAAGTTCCCTGGCTCTGTATTTGTATTGTCAGTTTATATCCAGCCTTGCACTGGTACATGTGCTGTTTCCTTCTGCACCTATTGTATACTCCAGTCCTGAACTGGTTAACTACTGTGTTTATTCCATGTGCACCTCTTGCATTCTCCAGACCTCAACTGGTTAAACACTGCCATTTCCACCTGCACCATTTATATACTCCTGTGTTCCCAGACTCTGCTTATTCTACCTGCACAAACTATCTCAAGCATTGTGCTGGAACTGTGAGTCTCCTACTTAACATTATACCTACTCTCCAGTCCATTCTGGTCCTGAGCTGTACCTGGACCCCTCCGGTATTCCAGTCCTGTTTTGTTCTGAGCTACCTGCACTGTTTATCTTCAGTCTTGTACTGGTATTGTGCTCCTCTGTTGCTCTTCATTGTTACAGTTCTGTACTAGTTATTTAGGGGGTGCTCACATTCAGCTCTCTCTCCATTGCTCGTCCTGCCCGTTCCGCCTTCTTGGCGTATCCGTGCCTATTGTCCCTGTTCTACTTCAATCTCTTGCTGGTCTGTTTCCTCCACTTACGAGTTTGGTCACTGGGGACTGTGACCTGCTACTTGGGGCGCAGCCAAGTCCATTCCCACCACCAGGGACTCTAGAGAACACCACCCGCTAGTTAGACTTTGTGACCTGGTGAACCATTCCTTAACACTCTGCAGGTTAGAAGAAAAGTGTCCGTTAAGGACCTTAGTGACCGGCTAAGATTTCTTAAGTCACTGAAGCCAATGCCACCCCAGTGTGCACCCGTATATCATTTACAATTCAGACTACAAGTAGTCCACATACATCAAACATCTGCTTAATCTAAAAATAAGTCTGTACCTATTACTTTCAAAGCCACATCAGCTGCTACATGATGTAACTGTCCTTTGGTGAATGTCTGTTGCTGTGGTGAGTCACTTTGCAACTTATGTGACTTATAGTAACATGACCTTTTTAGTGCTATATATCTTTGAATTGCTTACTGCACACAGATACTGACCAGCTTTACTATCACGGTTATTTTCAACTTGGGATAGGAAACATCACCTCTCAACTCTAATACTGTTTGCAACAGCTGAAATATGACTCCCCTGCATTCAACATGGTTTAGCCCAGGAGTAACTTTTTCTATCTTAATTTCAAGCTCCTTCTTAGGTCTGGATCCAGCCCTAGGAGTCAGAATCTGGTCCTTTTAACATTCAATTCATTACAAAATAACAATAAAATCCATTTCTTTTATTTCATACTCAACTAAGCATTTACCTGGGCAGCGTTGAGGGCAGATATTATTAAATCTGTATTGTCTTCTGTGGTTGTAAATGAATGTATGTTAGGGTTTAACAGGGTTACCAGTCTGGTGGCCCATCATTCACTGAAAACAAGAGAATTTATGGTAGACTGAGAGCGG
>WWET01000963.1:190834-203210 GCA_011038615.1 Limnodynastes dumerilii
GAAGAAGGCCACTGAAATTTCTATAAGAACGCAGTGGCGTACTTTAAAGTGTCTGAGTGGAGTGAGAATCTGTGACAAAGTGTCCGCCCGCATTTAGTAGAATGGTCTGGCGGTGAGATGCAGACTGAGCAAAGATTGCCATGGAAACAGTAGTTTTCCGTAGCGATTAATGCTTTGTAAATCTAGATCACTTCGATGTCATGCGATAATGCCCTTTTTCACTTAAAAATTATGTGATCATGCCTTATTAAATAGATTCCGTAGCCACAAAACCCCTCATCATACTTTACAGGGTACAGATTTCATCAGACTTTATATATCGTTTAAGAGTTGTCTTTTCTGCAATGCTTATAAACCATCTGTGTGGGGAATAAAACGATTTCTGTGCCTGCATTGTACAGACCTCAACATGTTATATGACTTGTGCTGTACGCCTGTAAACAGGTTGGAGACAATGCTGCATTTGTTTCTCTAGATTTACCGAAGAGCAAACACCATAAAATGAGGCACCATTAATACTGCTGTCTTCAGTTAAGCACCGTGGGGTTTGACTCACAAGTCTACAAAGGGTCAGTAAAGAGTCATAGAGGTATCATCTCTGTTAGATTAGTCGTGTCAAAGTCAGTCGGAGGAATCATCAAACCTGGTTAGAACAATATCCATTTCATGTCAGCCCTATTGTGATTCAAGGGTTAACCAAGACCCATTTAGACCTCCTAGCAGGGGATGAGCTTGCTGTACAATCCTGAAAGTCAGATGTAATTCTGATACTGAAAAACACATTTTTATTCTACCAGTGCAAATCTTTCACATGAAAATAAATGCAGAGAAATAAAAAAATCTCATAGCATTGGTTCACAGAGTGTCTGCATACGCAAGGCATTGTGGTGAATAGAGTTGAACTTTCTTTTGTTCTAGTCTGAGTCCTTTCACGTATCAAGGCTTTGAATCTATTCAGTGTGAAATCTATGCATAGAAAAAGCTGTTTAAGACACACTGAGTTCACATATTTTGTATACCTGCTCATTTAATGCCTCTGACGATTTAAATAGTTTTGTGATCTCTTCTAGTTGAGAAAGAAGTACTGGACTTTCTCCTTTCATTATTTTTATACCCCATTAATAGCACTGTATATCCTATATTTAACGGACATTAAAAAAAACCTGTGACCCAAATTGTAAATTAAGGGGTTGATAAATGTCTTGATAAATCTTAGACATTTTAATAATTCACTTTCTTTTCTCTATGAACTTTGAATTACCACTTTGCCCTGGAATTTGCCCTGGAATTCATGCATTCTGTATACTGTTGATTCACACTTAAGAACGCGTTAGATCTTAAATATACGCAACTAGTAGCAAGGCAACTCCCTGGTTTTCAGGTTCTTAATAGACTTACGAGCGCCATAGGGCTCCCTTAACTGTAGGTTCGCATTTGTGTGTATGGGGCGTCTAATTACGAACGTGTCTGCATAACCGCGCCTCCTTTTGGTAATTTAAATGCCTCTCTCCACCCAATCTTCGTATCTGTCGTGTTAATTATTCACGGCATGCCACTTTCGGCGTAAGTGTCTGCGAATCTACCGACTTTAGGTGCGTAATGTTGAATCACGGCATTTGTGTTCCCAAGTCCAACGTAAATAGCGTATAAAAGTTACTACGCATGTGCAGTATATATACCTTCTTAAAAATACGCCCCTAAAAACTTAACTGTGAATCAGGTCCAAAATGATCACTTCTCTTGTTTGCAAATATCATGTAATAAGGAAGAGAGAATCGTCATCATCATCTTTTTTTTTTTTTGGGTCAGCTATAAACTCATAAATAGTTTACAAATATTTAGTATTATTGGTCTTTATTATCTCACAATTCAGAGAAGAAAATGTAAAATGTACTAAGTGCAGCATAACCACAACTCGTACCAAGTTACGCTTCATGAAATTCTTCCGGACCACAATGTTCCCATACAAAGCAGAATTGTGCAGGAACACTGTGCCCGTTATCTGCCAGAGATTCTCATCTGATCCCCCATTAATGCTTTGTTTTTTTTCCACATCCGTGTTTGAAGGAGGTCTGAGTCACTGGTGACTGCAAGGTAAGGGCCGTTAATGATGTCACAGTTCACTGTTATTTCACAAAACAAAATAAAGGCTAGATATTTATGGAGGGTGGCTGGAGAGACAGTACAATGGATGTGGCCACAAGACATGCACACTAGGAATGCATGAATGTTTTCCTCTCTCTCCCCCTCTAGTTCTCACCAAAGTTTGCACAATCTGTGTCATCCATTTGAAAATAGAGATTGCACATTCTTTTATTATATTTTTACATGACACATATCCTTTTATACTGTATTCTATGTTATTTCTTTATGTGTTTGTTTGGTTATAGAAAACTGTGGTGTATATATGACATTAATCTTTTGTTGGGGATGCAGTCTTATAACTTTGTTTCTTCTACTTGAATATAATATGACATTTTCATTACGACAATGCACTCTAGGGGCCAGATTTACTAAGCTGCTGGTTTGGAAAGGTGGAGATGTTGCCCATAGCAACCAATCAGATTTTGGTTGACATTCTCTAGTATGTAATAGGAAAGTAAGAGCTAGAATCTGATTGGTTGCTGTAGGCAACATCTCCACTTTTCCAAACCAGCAGCTTAGTAAATCTGGCCCTAGAACTTAAAGATGATTTTTGGTTTATACAACGGGTGTGGGTAGTCGCTAAGAACGGCCCTTTTTCAAAAGGGACGTTTAAGACTCCTAATTTGTAAAGACAGAGCTACTAAGAAATTTTCCCACCGCAGGTAAGTGCCGCTCTGTATATCCTCAGCCCCAACCCTTATGCTAGTTCTTACACTAACCCTACCTTCCCAGCAACCTAACCCTAACCCTCCCTTCCCCGCAGCCTAACCCTAAGACTCCCTTTCCTGCAACCTAACCCTAAGACATGGTTGGCGACTTTTGGCAGCTTCCCTCCGGAGATCCCGGAGAAAAGCTAGCGACGCATGCGAAGGCGGGGCTTAATTACGCGGGTTATGCAAATCGCAACATTAGACTCCGCCCCTTGGCTCATACTACCCCATTTTTTTATTGAAATAGGGGTCGGGACGGGGCTTGATGCCGCAAATTGCGTCATCAAGTCCCTTTCTGTGCCTAGCAACACTAGTATACTAGTGTTGCCAGGCAGGGGGGCAGGACTTGAGGCCATGGTTTCAGTGAATACGCAGTTCAGTTCTGGGCACCAATCCATAAAAAATACATTTTGGAACTAGAAAGGGTTCAGAGAAGGGCAACAAAATTGTTAAAGGGTATGGAGTCATTGAGCTATGAGGAAAGGCTAGCCAGTTTAGACATGTTTACTTTAGAAAAGAGGCGTCTAAGAGGAGATATGATCAATATATGCAAATACATCATGGGTCAGATACAGAGAACTTTCAAAGGAACTTTTTTACCCCAAGGACTGTACACAGGACACGGGGGCACCCACTAAGGTTAGAGGAAAAGAAGTTTAACAACCAGCAAAGGAAAGGGTTCTTCACAGTAAGGGCAGTCAGGATGTGGAATTCACTGCCAGAAAAGGTTGTGATGGCAGATTCACTGGATATGTTTAAGAAAGGATTAGATACATTTTTAGCAGAAAAGGACATTCAGGGTTACCAGGACCGCTAATTTAAATAAAGGACAGTAGTAGAGCCAGGGAGAAATGTATGTATTTATTTATCTTAGGATTGCAACAGTTTTGAGGTTGCTTTATATGGATTAACTTCCAATATAAAGATAGGGATCGCAGGAGATCCAAAATAGGTTGAACTTGATGGACTGTTGTCTTTTTTCAACCTCATCAACTATGTAACTATGTAACTTGCGGGAGATTTTCTGGCTCTCCCGGGATACCTGCCCTAAGACTCCCTTCCCTGCAGCCTGACACTGTCTCCCTTCCCTGCAGCCTGACACTGTCTCCCTTCCCCACAGCCTAACCCTAAGTCTCCCTTCCCCACAACATAACCCTAAGTCTCCCTTCCTCGCAGCCTAACCCTAAGACTTCCTTCCCCACAGTCTAACCCTAAGACTCTCCTTCTAGGCTCCATCCTCTCCCTAATGGAGACATATTCAAAAATACACATTGATGAAAATTAACTGTCGGCAGTGTGTAAATCTAAGTATATCGAAGTGTTCGCAGCAACGCAAGCAACTCCATACAACAGCTGATTTATACCCACTGTATGCCTAAATCAGCTGTTTTTAAGGGACTGCACATGCCCAGAACCCTGAACGTACAGAAGTTGATTCTGTACACCCCGCAGTTTGGTATGTGGGGCCTTCATATTTAAATTGTACAGTGATGACTGGGTTTAGCCCTTACATACGATTAACTTGTCCACACGTTAAAACTTACATGCAAACAAGATAAGGTAAGGTTCTGAACTCCGTATGTGAGAAGGTCTGGATCAGGTCCCGTGGCTTTAAATATTGCTCTGATATTTGCATTGTTAAATAACATACAAAATGCAGACCAATATTGCTTAAGTCAGACTCACTCTCAGAAATTCAATATGTTGATTTATTTATATTTTCTCTGGCTTGGGTCACATAAAATATGAAGGCAATCCTGTTTCAACACACTATAGATCTCTAGCGGACTTACAAGTGCAAAGGGTTGATGCAAGTCAATGATGAGGTCAAATGTTACCATACCAATTTGTTAACATGTCTCTTGAAAAAGGAATAATGAAACTCTTCATCAGAGATCAATATGCTTTTTCAGCTATAGTGCTAATACTAAAATGATTTATGTTATAATTCCACCAAGACTTACGAAATATTGCAGTTTTTGTTCTGTAAAAATAGCTCTACCTTCAGAGCTTGGATGTTTCCAGAGCAAACAACATATTTTTCACATAGTAGGTATTTATTGTATTTGGCTTTTATTACAGGTAGCAGATAGCAGTTAGCTATGTAATCACAGCATGCAGGTAAATACCCTGTAGGAACACTGCCAGTCTGCAAAAAGTGCCAAAGTATTATTCCTGGCACAGTGCATGCCAATAACTTATTTTTTTTTTTTTCTTGTTGTTGTTTTGTTCTTAACTTAGCATACTTGGGGCCAGATTTACTAAGCTGCGGGTTTGAAAAAGTGGAGATGTTGCCCATAGTAACCAATCAGATTCTAGCTGACATTCTCTAGTATGTAATAGTTAAATGAGTTCTAGAATCTGATTGGTTGCTATAGGCAACATCTCCCCTTTTTCAAACCTGCAGCTTAGTAAATATGGCCCTTGAAATATCAATTCAAATGCCTTACAATACAGTGCCTTTTTGATTGGATTACAACATTGAAAACATATTTCTATTTATTGCAGTTATACAGAGCATTAGACACTGGTGCCCAGAGCAATAAAAATCTCTTAAGCAGAGGAGGGGGAAGGGGTTCTAGTACTCTCTTACACTATCTAAGCCCATTTAGCACAGGTTACACTCTCCGGTACGAGAGTGTAATTGCCGAAAATGGGATTTCAGAAAGCTCCTTTTCAAAAGTCCCATTTTCGAATACTTACTGCTTTCACCTTTTTTTACCGTTCGGCATACTTTACCCATTCACTTTCGCAATTACTGTTGTCCATCCGCCGTCTGCGATATCCCTCCGCCGCTGCTCGCCAGATCAGGAACAGGTGAGTAACCTATCTGTGCGGGTTAGGGTTAGGGTCAGGCTGCAAGAGATGGAGTGTTAGGGTCAAGCTGCAGGGGAGGGAGGGTTAAGGTCAAGCTGCGGTAGATGGAGGGTTAGGGTCAGGCTGCAGGGGAGGGAGTGTTTGGGTCAAGCTGTGGTAGATGGAGGGTTAGGGTCAAGCTGCAGGGGAGGGAGTGTTAGGGGAGCCCCACACCCATTTAGCACTATTCATCCCCATGTTGATCCCCTAATAAGGTGATCACTCCCCTTATGTTCTGCATCACATATTGCTGATATTGGGCCGTATTCAGAGATCCATTTTTTTAAAGTACGCAATTATACGCACACATGTAGAAAGGCAACACCCACCAACACCCACGACACTTCCCTCTCCCGGCCGTGTAGTCGTAGACTTACACCTCCATAGACCACTCTGATCTATAAGTGTGTACTTACATGTGTACATGTCTTACGTCTTTGTGATTCAGTATAGCCGCGCTCTCATGCATTCATTTAAATGCCCCCCCCACTTGTAAATTTTCAAGTACTTATTTCTACGCCGCCCACCCGTACGTTTGTCCCCAAGTGCGATTCACATGTCCGTGCGTAAAGCACTTACGTGCATATATTCAACGTAACTTAAGAACATAAAGTTAGTACACATGCGCAGTTAAGACATACCTAAAAATACGCACGCAACTGCACGTGAAAACGGATCTGTGAATACGGTCCATTAGGAGGATTGAGTGATTGGCAACGTCTTCCACACAAGACAAAAAGCAGAGCAACTAACCAGCAAATGAGAAATGGCACATTGGGGAGTTGCCACATTTTGATGGAATTTACCAGCGATTGTGAAAATATTCTTTTCACTTCTTTTACAGTAGACCTGATGAATCACACACCTCTCTTACCACCAAGTAAACACAGTTGCCAGTGAATTACAAATATTTTGTCTTGAGACAGTCAATTCATCATGCCATCTTATCTCAGCTTTATCTATTTCCTGCCAGCTGAGCTCCTATTATGGGTGTAGAAGTCCTTCCCCTAAACCCATTGGCAGGACAATATATAACATAGTTACATCAAGTTCAACCTATTTTGGATCTCCTGCAAACCTTATCTTTATATTTGAAGTTAATCCATATGAAGCAACCTCCAAACTGTTGCAATCTGGAAAAAAAAAAAAAAAAATAATAATAATAATAAATCTCTACTGACCCAAGATGGCCGTTCTATTTCTCCCTGATCATCTTGCGATTTCATTTAATTTGCTGTTTTGATAACCCTGGATGTCTTTTTCTGCTAAAAAATTATCTAACCCTTTCTTAAACATATCAAGTGAATCTGCCATCACAGCCTTCCCTGGCAGTGATTCCACATCCTGACTGCCCTTACTGTAAACAACCCTTTCTTTTGCTGGTTGTGAAACTTACTTTCCTCTAACCTTAGTGGTCCCTTTAGCCACACGTAAGCCTGGATCCGTAAGCCTGGAACTCAGTTACTGCTCCTTAAGATGTGTGATGTCTCAATCCTAAAACAATTCTGTCAGTGTCTATACACTACAGCAATACCCCTACACAATATGACCTGACCACTCCATGTGCTCCATATAATAGGAACACATGCCACACTTTATGACAAATCCTACAGGTCAGACTGATCTGGTTTCTGTGCCCTATGTCCAGAAGCTAAATTCTGTACAGTCTTTTTAAGGTCAAAACTTGCCTTCATCAGCTGTCTCAGGACAAGGTCTGTAGAGGATTTTCTTTTGCCGCAGACAAAATTCCACCAGGTCCTCAGCATTTTCCTACAGTATGAAACCATCCTCTAAAGGATCTGTAGAATACAATCTGCTTTCATTGCTGTTTCTCTGAAGCTGGATAAACTACTTTGTATCAATAGAACAAATGGCCATCTTTTGTTAGCTGAAAATAAGATCACAACCTAAAAGAGGAAAAAATCATTGTATGAACGCAGCAAGCTGTTTACTATTATAGTAGGGAAACAATTGAAAGATATTTTGCCAATGTCTTTTTAGTACACACAAAATGTTACAATCCAAACAAGCTATCAAACCACTGCAGTGAATGCCTTGAAGGTCACCTTACTTGCTAAAGTTACAGGACAGACAGCATTTTTTTTTACATTTACTGATTTACTGTTTAGAAAATATGTATATTGTATTATTATTATTATTATTATTATTATTATTATTATTATCATTTAATATGTATATATTATTATTAAACATAATCACAGTTGAAAGGTGATGTTTTCTATCCCAAAATTTAAATTAAGTAAAAACGGGTAAGTATTAGCTGTTCAGTGTTTGTGTGCAGCACGCAGAGCTAAGGACATGTTCACATTTCTTCCATTTTCACCTGTTTTGTGTGTATTCTCACTCTGCATCAGTCCCAATATGTGCACATGAATATAGCTGAGCATACACACACGCCATTGTGTTATTGTGCTTATAACCACAAACTACATAGAAAAACCTCATAACCCAAAATAAAGCCCCATATGTACAGGCTCTAAAATATGTAAAATTATTATTATTATTATTATTATTATTGGGCCGTATTCACAGATCCGTTTTTTTTTTAAATATGCAGTTATATGCACGTAGCAAGGCAACACCCACCAACACCCATGAAACTCCCCTCTCACGGTCGTGCAATTGTAGACTTACGCCTCCATAGAACACCTCTAACTTTATGTTTGTAATTACGTGTGTATATGTATGCTGAACATGCGATTCTAGGTGAACCGCGCCCTCAAAGACTCATTTAAATGCCTCCTCCTACCGTCTTTCATGTAACTTTTCAGGTATGTATTTCAACCCCGCCCCTCCGTATGTATGTCCCCAAGTGCGATTCACATGTCCGTGTCAAAAGCACTTACGTGCGTATATTCTATCTCACGTAAATAAAGTTACTACACATCCACAGTTAAAACGTACCTAAAAATACGCAAGCAACTCCACGGGAAAACGGATCTGTGAATACAGCCAGGGCCGGTGCTAGGTCTCTGGGCACCCTAGGCGAAGTTTGGCCTGCCCCCCCCCCCCCCCCCCCCACCCCCCCCCCCCCCCCACACACACACACGCACCGCACCTCCAATCCTTACCAACACCCAAGTTGTGAAAGTATAATGAAGTTTAATCGCCAGTTTTAATTATGTATTGCAGGTCCCCCTCCCCAGTTTTAATCATGTATTGCAGGCCCCCTCCCCAGTTTTAATTATGTATTGCAAACCCCCCTCCCCGTTTTAATTAGATATTGCAGGCCCCCCTCCCCAGTTTTAATTAGATATTGTAGGCCCCCCTCCCTAGTTTTCATTATGTATTGCACACCCCCTTCCCCAGTTTTCATTATGTATTGCAGGCCCCGGCCCCCACCAATCACTTACCCGCTGTCACTGAGCTTATCTCCTCCACGGCGCGCACTCTCTGGGTCACGCCAGCATCGTTCATGAGATAGGGAGGAGATGCTGCGGAGGAGAGGCAGCTCCTGGACTTTGTTGCGGCGCTTAGGTGAGTAAAGGGGGTGACGGAGCTTCGACTCTCCATCACCCCTTTACTCACCTCAGTGCAGTCTTAAAGACCGCATATACGCAATCTACGTAAGGAAAAGATACATAGATTACGTAAAAAATTTACTGTGCATGTGCAGTAGTAAAAACTGCAAAACTCCAGACGTATATGTTATACGTCCGGGAGTCTGCATATGGTCCTTAGTCCTCAGGCGCATGTGCCCTCCAGATATTAAGGTCATTTTAATATCTAGGTGAGGCATAGCAATCAATCCCCGGAGCACACGGTGCTCCAAAAGGTAAGTGGCAAAACTAACCCCAACCCTTCCCCTAATTCTAACCCTAACCCTCCCCTTCTATTACCCTCACCCTAACCTTTACTTCCCCGCAGCCTGACCCAAACCCTCCCTTCCCGGTTGCCTGACCCTAACCCTCTATTGTCCACAGCCTGATCCTAAGCCTAACTTCCCACCTTCCATGGCCCTAATCCCAACCCTCCCTTCCCCGCAGCCTGACCCTAACACTAACCCGGCGGGTCTGAAGGCAGCGGTGTCGAATTTTTTGTGAAAATGAATTGGCGAGTATGCGATAGGCATACTCACCTATTCTGAACAAAAAAATTGAAACTAGATGGGTATTTGAAATAGGGACAGCCGAAAACGAACTTTTGTACCTAGTTTGCAATACCATCTTTCTAAGCGGAGACTTCCACTGAGTGCATACAGACTTGTAAAAGTATAAACAAGTGTCGTGTACCATAAATCTATAATCATCTGCAATAGATGCCTATGGATCAGAGGAAATTGAATGCATTTAGTAAAACCTTTTAATAGAGACCCCATATCCACACAGCTAGAGGGCTTATACATTGAAAAGAGACATTGGGCCTTATCCAGACCTACGCATGAGAGCGGAGTGTATTATCGCTCCAGCGTAAAAACTTTAACTCCCACGACACTCCCCCTACCTTTACCTCCGTACGCCGGCTGAACCCTACCTTAACTTTTCCCAACGTCGGTACGAATGATCGTACCGGACTAAGCACGCCCATACTGTACAATTTAAATGGCTCCCCCCGCCTACATTCCCTAACTCCAGCGTCCGTACTAACTTTGTAATATAAACACGCCCCTGTCGTCGGAAAAACGCTGCTACGAAAAGGTCTTTGGAACGACCGGAAGTTGTCACTCTGCACATGCGCAGTGCGTTTTTTCTGCCGAATTTTACGCTTACGACCAGCGTACGATCGCTTGCGAGCGTAGGTCTGGATCAGGCCCATTGAGACATTTTGCATCTTGGCAAAACCATGTTTAACAGCAGGAGGGAGGGATGTAAAATGTGCAAACAGAATGAGTTTAAATGTGATGTTTTGTAACGACTCTAAATTACAGGTTACAAACATAGCTGTTTAGTATTTATGTGCAGGACGCAAATCAGACAGTATTTTACCTGCATGAAATTAATTGTCATTCATTTGCACCCCTCACATGACTTCTTCAGGTACTGATTTGCCCCTTTTTCTGGTGCAATTACTAATAACTTTTGGTTAGTGCATTAGGGCCAGATCCTAAACTATGTACGCGAGTCTTTTTACGCTAGCCGCTGACATAAAATCAGCCATTAGTATTTACTGCGCATGCGCACGGTATATGTTACGCCACGTAACTCTGAACGTATGTACCAACAGCATACGTAGCCACGTATCAACAGCGTAACTACGAAGGAAGGGGCGTGACAGGCATACGACACCCATAATTATGCTCTGGAGGCGGGGTGAGGCATTTAAATAGTACAGTATGGGCGTGCTTAGACAGATACGTACGTGTAGCCTTTACGTACGTCAGTAGTTACGCTTTGAATAGTTACGGTAGGGTTTGGCAAGCGTAAAACGGCCAAAGTGCGTACAGCCGAGGGGGGTGCATAGAAAATACGCTAGCGTAAATTCACTACGCAATGAAACATAACAAGCACTTAGGTCTGGATCTACCCCATAGTATTCTCAACTACACTAGTTAAATCCTACCATATGGAATTATTTTATGTTTGTATTACATATTTACTGGACTGTTCAAAACCTTGATGGATGAACAAAATTGTCAGGGATGACAGGAAAATAATGATATTTGATATTTGCAATCCTAATATGATGAAAGTATTAGTATTTTAATTAATGAAATACATGTCTGAAGTCGCTATGACAAATGGTAATGTTTTCCTGGGTGTATTTAATTACGAAACGTGCTAAGCAGGGAAACTTAAAAGGAAAAAAAGTGACGTGGGAGCTTAATTAATGATTAATGAAGTACAATTTATATAGTATATGGAAAGCATTCAACTCTATGGCTATTCCTATACTGGGCAAAAGTTTGCAAAGCATTATGGGAGATGTCTTTTAATATGATTTCATTTTATACTTGACTATTTCACCCACACATTTTAGCCTGGGGGTAAATTCTCTCCACAAGGATTCCTGGAGCAATGAGAAGTGTGTCTTTCATGGGTTCTTAGTATGGTTATGTAACAGCCAGAGTGCCCACTGGGCAATGGTGTTGACTCCAAGTCTATAAAGATTCTAGTTTCCCATGTTCAAGATGCTAATTTCAATCTCCAGGACCCTGGTAAGTTACCGTTATAGCATTGGGCTATGTGAGAGCTGTCCAGGGACTTAAAAAATGTAAAAAATAAAAGTCTTATTGAATTGAATATGAATAGGAAAAAATAAATGGTCTGAATAATATTACTAAAGAACATCTGGAAACCTTTTTCAATTAACCTAAAAACTGAACTACAAAAAAACAGGAAACACGAATAACTGGTTATAGTAAAAAACGCGCATAACTTACGTTCTTGCTTGGGAACCAATGACTCCTTTACCTGTACACCAGCAATAACACTGACTGCTGACTATCATTTTGTGAAATGAAAATTCATTACAACAGGCACAGGCCTCTGACAAATCTTTATTACAGAGATGAGTGGTTTAAAATGTGTGAAATCCAACAGATTTGAATTTAGGGGATCTGAGGTGCGGGACTCGGATCCTGCTGCCAAACAATCACATATTGAGGCAAAACACCATATTTCTTCATTCAGATCTCAGATTATTTATCCGAATCTTGAGTTTTTGGATTCTATATAAGATGGTGCCAGCTGCCATTTAGTGCTGTT
>WWET01000963.1:213877-226411 GCA_011038615.1 Limnodynastes dumerilii
TCTGCAGCCTGTCAGTGTGTGGGGCTCTGCAGCGCTATGTCCTATCTCCCTGTCTGACTATACAGCGCTGTATAGCCAGACAGGGAGAGAGGACATACAATTATCTGAAATGCCCACACACTGCACGATTTTGCTAGCGATAAACAATCATTTTTATTGCAAACCACCCGATCAGATTATCTGACGGCAGCCATTTTTTTTTGGATTATCGGCCGTTTCAGTAAATTATCCGCACCACACACTAGAGCGATAATTCGGCCAATCCACGATAATTGCTAAATCGACACGATAATCGCTCTAGTGTGTGGCCAGCTTAACAAATAGTTTCAAATCTCTCCAGCCACTATTGGTAAATCAACCAGCTTGTCTCACCCAATAATAATAGATACATTTATATAACAGACACGAAACCATTATTATAATATGTTTTAACATGTATCCGTACATTACAAATAAACAGCCACATAATTATTTGTCATAAAAATAAAAAAATAAAATCTGTATTTTCCCGACGGCATTAAAAAGAAAAAAGTATGACTCTTCTGCATAATAAATAAATAAAAGGTATAACCGCCAGTTAAATGCCTCATCATAGGAAGAAAGGAGAAATCTTTAAGTAAACATCATTAACACAAATGTCTTAAGAAGACAAATGCTCGGAAAATGTAGGTTTTCCTTTCGCTCTTTTGTAGCCGCTTGTGCAATTTACTTCTTTGCTTCTGAAAGAATGGTTGATGACTGCTGCACAGCCCCCGTGAGTATAATTGAATAGTTTAAGCAGTGTATTGTATTATATGTACATTAGCAGCATCTCACAATAAACGGCCTTTATAAGAAGAAAGCGATGAAATCCACTTTGAGAAACGTGGAAGTTGTAAGCTGGGTGGCAAGAAAATCTATTTTTGTCTGCGTTCCCTGTAGTTATTTTGTGGTGTGTTTCTCCCTATCGCAATTAGCTGTCTTGGGGAACTAATACATATAAAGTAGCTGTGTTTGGAGAGGCAGCATCGTTTTATTATTCATGTTATATTATAGCCTCTGTTAAAGTGAGAATAATATTAAAATATTTGGGAGCATGTGAAACAGGCATTTGCAGCTTTTGGCACTCCAGATGCTGTGGCAAGTGTAAGTTATGCCTGTAGTAATGGAGCATAATGGGGTATAACTACATTGGTTGCAAGGGGCGCCCACTCTGGTTCCACCCGGCTCTGCCTCGATCCCCCCCATATCTGCCCCCTGTACTGCCTGGCTCCACCCTGTCCCACCCACCTCCTTGCTATAGGCCCAAGTCTGTCACCTTCCACCCCTGATGATTAGACCATAGTTGCCAACTCTCCCTGAATATCAGGGAGACTCCCTGAAGATTGGGTGATCTCCCTGACTCCCTGAAGTGTTTGGTAATCTCCCTGATTCTAATTTCATCCATTGAGGTCTATGGAGATGACCAATTTCATGGAGGTCAAGAATCTTGTTATTCAGCTGTAGTGTCACTTTTAGCTTTTCTATAAAGATAGTAATGAAAGTATTCACTGACAATTTAATAATCAATAAATACTGACAATTTTATTGTAAAATAGTTTTCCTGGCAGTGTTAGATACACCTATGGGTGGAGCTATTCACAAGACACACCCCTTTGGCTCTACAGGACACACCCCTTTGGTGCAGCACCTTGATAATGCTCTTACAATCTCCCTGATACTCATTTGCAAAAGTAGGCAACCATGGATTAGACTATAGTGCCACGTGTTACCTATGCCTGATGTGAGATGCTTAGGACCCAATCCTGACCTAATAACAGCAAGGTGAGTAAGTGGCCTGACTTCACTGCGTTTACTATAGCAACCCTAGCGTATAAACAGTGAAAATGGGCTGTGCTTTCCCTCCGGCCGCTAAAGCGGGCAGGGGGAAGTATGCAAAGTGTACAGTGTGGGAGGGGGCTCCCACACTGCTGGAGAGATAATGCAGGCTTATGGCAGTGCAAGCTGCCATAAAGCCCACACCAGAGAGGGGAGTGACAGGGGGGCGTGCACTCCCCTCTCACTCGCGGATGTACAGACCACCGCGCGTACGGAAAACATGCAGGGTCTGAATCTGGTCCTTAGTTATTACCAATATTAACAAGATGGATTTCCACATTTGTGGATAGACTAGTAACTGGTGAGTCTGGTGCAGGTCTCTACTGGCTAACCTAAAGAAATGACAGGTTATTTTATTATTAATTATCAGGTTTTATATAGTGCCTAACTATTATGTAGAACTTATTCACATCAGCCCCTGATGTCTAAACTCCCAAAACAAAGTGGCTATGGAGGGAAATTTTGGGGGGCCACATGGGGCAGGGCCCTGTTCTGGGCCCCACAGCTTCTGATGGCGGCGCTGCAGATAAGGTCTTGCCCAGGAATCAAACTAATGACCTTAGCATTATGAGACAGAAGTGCTAACCACTTGAGCTAATAGCTAGGGTTGAAGGTGAATCCAGGCAGGGGCTGGCTGTCCAACTTCATGCTGAGATGCTAGAAGCTAGCAATGGAAAAGATCAGACATTCTGCAGCATCCTTGTCTGTTCAAACGATGGAACAGCCCAGGTGGCTTAGGAAAATGGTTACCATAAAAGCCTTTCTGTGCATGTACTGGGTGACTGCACTGTGCAGAGCAAACACCAGTCCAAGCAGGAACCTGAGGGGAAGAGAACTGCAGATGCCAATGGCCAAGAGTTAATTATATTTAAGGAAACAAATGTATGGCCAGTAACAAATGATGTATTCAAGCGTAATCCCCACTTTTAAAAGAACGGTACTGAGCACTGTCTATAAACATCCTGCCATGACCAACCAGCAGCTGACAGCATAGTAAATATGGATATATGGACAGGTGCAGCCTATGCCCCAAACACAGTAGTGACTACTGTAGTGAATACTCTCGACAATTACATTTCATCAAGTTACACAAATAAAAGTGTTGTGATAGGGGGAAATGCAGTTTTTCATTTTATTTGTTTTTGTCGGCGCTGTTCAAACAATACATGTCGCTTGATTAATCAGGGCCACCATCAGTAAGGATAGCTGGCAGTAGGAGAGTAACTACAGGGGGTGTGGCTGCTGTGGGGCCTGGAGGAGAGAGGGGCCCGTGGTACTATAAGCAAGCTGTCAGAGGCTGACAGCTTAAAACAGCCCTTGGCAATCCATATATGAGTGCTTAGCGCTGTATTCGAGTCCCCTAATATTATCCCACGTGTAATACTAGTATTTTCTGGAGATGGCACTTGGCTGTGCTCTGTCGCGCCCCTTTGGTCTGCAAGCGCCTGGAACACAAGCTTCACCAGCTCCACCCTCACTGCTCCCCTGAATGCCAGGCCTGTTTTAAGCTGTCAGTCTCTGACAAATTCTATCAGGAAGCGGTCCCACCCAGCTCCGCCTCCATAGCCTGCTTGCTGTGGGGCCTGATTCGGTCACCTTCCGCCCCTGCCTAGCAGTGTTCATTAATGATTCACTATCAGTTCATGAAACATTAGTTAACTTTATCTGCATAGCAGTATTAGGTGATGGTTGATGGGGTCATCTGACTGGCAGGATTAACAACACCTGTTGCTGACGCTTAACTTGTCACCGAGGCACCTGCAGTAATGTGACTTCTGATTAGTCCACAACAGATTGGGAATGGGAAGGAGAGGTTGGGGGCTGGGCACAGCCATTCATCTGTATTATTTCTCTTGGCAGCTCTGACTATAAAATTACATGACATTAGCTTAATTGCAAATTTTTGCCACTGATTACTTGTGATTTTCAATAAGTAAGTTCAACAAGCTGTGATGTGACCTGATGGTAAAGGTGTGATAAAGGCATTAATAAGTTTTCTAGCACAAGATCATCTGATGATTTATCTTGGGTGAGGGACATTAAATGTACTGCAATATGTTCCTCTTTCACACTATCTCATCTTAAATGCCATATTCAACTTTTTTTTTATTGTTCTTGTAAAAGGTACAAAATATATTAAGAAGTTCTTAGGTTTTTTTTAAAGCAAACTTTAAGCATTATAAATAGTGTAACTATACTCTTCTGATCTGAGGAATGCAATATGTAGGATGATGAATGCAGCAGCTGCATATACAGCACTGATTACATTAAGGGATTTCCTACTGTTTTGGTGAGAGACAGCCTTGTTGACTTTGAAACTGAAGCTTATTTGGAGTAACTTCTCAAAAAGGTGCAAATCTGCTCAAATTATGGGCCGTATTCACAGATATGTTTTTGAGTGGAGTTCCGTGCGTATTTTTAGGATCGGATAAACTGCGTATGCGTAGTAACTTTATTTACACTGCTGACGTAGAATTTGCGCACAAAAGTTCATTAGGCAAGTACTTGTGAATCGCACTTGGGGACATATGTGCGGAGGGGCGTGGTTGAAATCCGTACGGGCAAAGCTACGTGAAAGTAGGTGGGGGGAGGCATTTAAATGACCATTTGAGGGCGTGGTTAGTTAGATACGCACGTACGGAAGTATTATACGCACGTAAATGCACATGTATAGATAGAGGTGCTTTAGGGACTCGTAAGTCACGAAAATCCGTCCGTGTGAGGGGAGTGTCATGGGTGTTGCCTTGCAACGTTCGTGCGTATAATTGCGTACCTTTAACTGACGGATCCCTGAATACAGCCCTATGTGCGACCACAGAGGTGTGGAAATGAAAGGCATATTGGCTGATTCCCCTTATGCCACATAAATACTGAGCAGCTTTATTGTAAAAATCTTTTTTTAAGAGTTGAGCTACAAAAGATTATCTGTCAACTCATTCTGTTTTTAGATTTTGAATATGCCTTCGTTCTGCAGATCAAAATGGTTTTCCCAAGATGTAGATTTGCATGGCCTTCACTTGCATTCCTGGTGCACTGGGTGAAAGAAAGAGTTAGTAAGATAAATACAGGGTTGCCGACTTTTAATAGCTTCCCCCCGGGAGATCCTGGAAGGAAGCCATAGATGCAAGCAGGGTGCTGTGCTTAATGAAGTGATTTATGCAAATCGCGTCATTAAGCTCCACCACTTGACTATTAATTATCCTTTTTAGCTTTAATATTGATGGGGGCGGGGCTTGATGACGCAAATTGCATCATCAAGTCCCTCCCTGTCTCTAGCAATACTACAATACTAGTGGTGCCAGGCAGGGGCGCAGGACTTGCCCGAATTTCTTGAGTCTTCCGGACATTCTGGGAGATTCGGTAACCCTGGATAACTAATATCAATAACAAAGGGCCGGATTCATATGTCCATCCATTAGCCAAATCCTGCAAGCTACAGTACTTGCGTGCAACCGGGGCTGGCGCTACCACTAGGCGTTCTTATGCGATCCCCCAGGGCATCAGATTGGCCTGCCAGGGAGTCAGTGAAATCCTTGGTGGGCCCCTGCTAATGGAAGCCCCGCCCATTTTTAACGCAGGGCACAGACAGAGAGGAGCTCAGCCCAGATTCAGACTTAGAGGTCTTTCAATATGTAGATCACTGCGGGGTGTCTCCTACTTCCTCACGACAGCACAATAGCCATGGTGAACGCTGAAGCCAGGTAAGAGGAAGCAGCAAATGACTATGAAAGCACAGCGGCAGGGAAGGAGGGGGTAGCGGCCGGCCAAACTTCACCTAGGGTACCCACACACCTAGCATGTGTGCACCAAATGTTACGGTATGGATATCCACCAGGGCGGCGCGTCCACTCTGCCCGCCTACACAATGTAAGATGGGCTAAAGTCCTCACAAGAGATAGGAGTGACAGGGGAGTTCCCTCTCCTCTTCCTTGCGAACAGACAGACCTCTGAATCTGGGCCAGAAAGTTTTTATTAGAGTTAGGCTATGGGGGGGGTTAGGGTTAGGAAGTGGGTTGGGGGAAACTTACTTAGCTTTCGGAGCACCGTGTTCAGTGCTGCAGGGATCGATTGGTATGCCTCATCGAGGCATAAGCAATCGATATTCCAGCCAGTTCGGAACTATCGAAATAGGGCCATTCGCAATGGGGACCCACAATCCTATACAGCATATTGCAATAAAAACAACCTGTCCCTCTGTTGAAAGGTAACCGAAGTGTCCTGTGTAAAGAGTGTGCGGCAGCATACTACATGGGGTGGGGGGGTTCTGAATGTACCCGCAGATCCCCAGCCCAGCCTGCCCCCCTGGGGTAAAGGATCCTGTCTCTCATGTTTGTCTCACAAGCACAGGCAGCCTCAAAATACATTCACATTTTTTAGAAATATAAATATGTTTTTTAGACTATGTTAATAAATTATTTCTCAAGCTGTCTCCAACAGAAAGACAACATCGCACCCTATCTGGTGCATTCACCTCAGCCATTGATTCTGGTTGTGACACGCTAATGAGGAGAACTTGCAGTGTATCACTTTTTACAGAAAACAGAAGTAGTGATAACTAATTGTTTATTAATTCAGAGATCAATATGCAAGCTGCCGTAATTAGCTGCAGGCTCTGCGCTGCTGTCGATGGAAAGCAGGAAATGGAGGCTTTCTGCATCCTCACTTAGTAAGACGAGTGAGAAAGACAAGTAAGAGAGATAGGCGTTTTATCATGCGTAGTACGCAGGCATTAAATACAATGAGCCTTATACTGACTGGAGAATTACAAAAAAAAGGCATACTGTGTTTGGAAAAACCTTATTCAATTAATGGGAGGGCTAGAGACATCAGCTCTGGTACTGTGTGTAACTATGTTAAATTGAATACAAACATAATGTAGATAAATTCCCATTTTCATCCCTAGCAATCCAAGCACAAATGCAGGGCACTAATCTGTTATGTATAATGGAAATGGTGGCTATGCTTCATGAAAGTGCTTAAATGACAAGGCTAATGTGCTAATAGTATAATCGTTTGCACAGTCCTACACCATGTTATCACATACAACACCCTATCCATGATGCACACTTGTCCAATGGGACGCATTTATCTGCACCTAACTGTCCCGTTCTCTCCCACGTCCCGACCCCATTTTTAGACGCGAGTGCCATAGGCTACCTTATCAAACTGTGCATATTTACCTTCTTAAGCAAGGAAAATAGACACAGACTTTGGCAACCCCTTTTACCCCAACCTAAATGACCCCCCCCCCCCACCCCCCCCTCTCTCCTTTCCTATCTTTCTATGGAGGCTGCACTGGCACACCTCCTCTAACCAGAAAAACAATGCACAGTCTTTAAAGACCGCATGTGGTAAATCTACGTGTTAGCACTACGTACATTGCTTAGTTTATATGACCACGCTTCTTAGGTGTAAATCAGGCGCATGATCTGCATCTGCTCAAACGATCCTCTGAAAGGATCCTGTCACTGTACACAGTTTTCCAACTTAACTTTAACCAGATTAACGATCACTTACACAAAAAAGGATGGATTTACTAAAGTCCATTTGGTCAAAATCAACGTTTTTGGGCAATTTTCCAGTGATTTTGCAATCGCCAAATTTACAAATCGCCATAAAATCGCCCAAAACGATTGCCAAAATACTGCCATGGCGATTTAGAAAAGGCAAGAGATATAAATTGCTGGAGTTAATGAAAATTGACACTAAGTGTGAAAGAAAAAGCACATGAAAACAATGGGCCAGATCCAGAACTACGCATTTCCGCGAATTTCCGTGTGGCGGAGACGTAAATTTGCTGATTTGAACGCACTGCGCATGCGCACCATAGAAAATACGCACATTCACGTAGCGTAATTTAGAACGTATGGGTGATTCATATATGTCTCACGTAAATACTTACGTGTGGGCGTGACAAATTAATGTTCATCAACAATACGTGCGTTTTACGTGTAGTAGGCGGGGGGTGGTATTTAAAGTGTTTAGTATGGGCGTGCTAAGCTGCGTACATTCGCGTAGTCAGTACGTCCGTTAGCGGACGTATGCTGTTACGTTTGGAAAAGTTAAGGTAGGGTTTGGATCGCGTATTTTGACAAAATACGTCCCTGCAAGGGGTGTGCCGTGGGGAGTGTAGCGAACTTACGTGTACGAAAATACGCTCCGCGAATAAAGGTACGCACACACGTAGTTCTGGATCTACCCCAATATCTATAAAAATTTAAAATATGGCTTTTTTTTCATGGAAATATGCATAGTGCAACATGCCATTACCCTAAGAGCTATAAGGGGGAGGAAAAGGCGGGTAAATAGGGGAAGACTGCTGGAATACTTACTCTAACACCATCCTGAGATTGCACTATATAGTACTGGTGCAACTGAAGATTATCCAGTTAACTGAATAATTATTCCAGTTATCAGATATCAGTTATCCCAGTGATGTCCCCATATTCCCCCCTTTTTCTCCCCCCAATAGCTGTTATTAGGGGGGAAAAGGGGGGGAATATGGGGACATCGCTGGGATAACTGCCCTAACCTATCCTGAGATGGCGTTAGTTTTACGCCGGGAGTGGAGTGTAAAATTCCACTCCCAGGCTTTGTAAATATTATGAACCGCTGACATGATCTGAAAAAAACGGACCGGCTGAGAGCCCTGATGTTTACATGGAAAACTTATTTTTCATTAAATAATGCCCATTTTTTTTGTATATAGAGATCAATATATGGTAAGTTAATCAGCAATCTAACATGGAGTATTAATAGATTGCTGATAGATATATATATATATTACAGGAGGCAATGTGTGTGAATTTATTTCTCTGGCGGAGACCTGAAGTGGAGGGCCCCTTCAATTCTGCTGTGGGGCCCACAAATTTCTAGTTAAGCCCTGCATAGTTTCCTGAGGTGTGTATAGAAAAATATCCCAACAAAATAGGTTTAGGGTATATTATCCCCTAATTAGATTGTAAAGATGGATCACAGGATAATTTTCACCAGCTATCACCAAAATATTTATGTCCCTTTTGAGATTAGAGGCCCCCCACCATGGCAGAAGATGAATGCCTCATTGATGAAAGAGAATCCATCTCTAGCTGTGGATCACTCCACCCTTCAACTCATCAAGGGCTGACCTTAGTGTAACATCAATATATATATCAATCAGATAGAGACAGGAGGCTGTGATTGCTCCTGCCCTCTGCTGTAAGACACATCTTACCCTTATTAACCAATCTGCCATAGACACTCAGTCCTTGATGAGCCAGGTGAGAAAGGCAGAGGCTTGTATATGTATATGTTCTTTTATTATGCTATGATAATGAGGCAGAAGCTTGTATATGCTTATGTAATTGTATTAGACTATGATAATGAAGGCAGAGCGGTAGACTGGCTTATGCTTCAACACTTTCCCTTCTTGAGCGATGCTAATGACAAAGATGTTGACTGCTGTGCTTAAGTCACTTAAGATTTACGGCTTTTTGGATTTTACAAACAGCACGTTGGGGTATTGGCTAATTTCCCATACTATTGTGAAGAATAAATAGCTTTTATTTACAGCATAATGGGTAAAACTAGAATGACCTAAAAATGATGTGACTCTGAACAGTCAAAGAATGACCCAATGCAACAAAATTCCAGTTTGATATAATCACTGGTCTCTAAATAGCATCTAAACCTATGCCAAATGAAAAAGAAAATGAAAATGGCCCAACTATTAAATCTGGATCCGGGTTTATAAGGTCAGGCATACATAAGTTTGGATCAGTAGGGTTCTGAATTTTTGACCTGAATGAACCTGTGTTATTTTTCAGCCTGGATTCCGTAGAAGTGACAGTGGGCCTGTACCAGACCGGTCCCTGAAAACAATCAAATCCAGCTTTTCACAAAAAACCCACATTGGGAGTCTATTTACAAAGATCATTTTAATGTGATAGGGCCAGTTTTCACTTCAAAACTGGCCCTATCGCATTAAAATGAAATCTCCCATATTTACAAAATGGCGGAGCAGAGTTTTACACTCCGCTCCCGGCGTCAGACTGGCGTTAGTGGTAAGTATTCCAGCGATGTCCCCATATACCCTTCTTTTCCTCCCCTTAATATCTGTTATTAAGGGGAGAAAAAGGGGGGAATGTATGGGGAGACCTCCGGAATACATAGCAATATTGCCCGATTAAAAAATCAATAAATAAATAATAAGTAAAAAAAAATCAATAAAAAAATTTGAAAAAAAAGTATATATTTTAAACTCACCTGTCCATGTGTCGTCGGGCTGCAGCTGTTCAGTCCCAGCATGAATACACTGCACATGCGCAGTGTTTCTCATGTCGGAGTTGAAATTTTCTAAGGCCTGAAAGAGAGTTACTGCACACGTGCAGTACTTCATTCATGCATCACATGAATGAGAAGTACCGCAAGGACCCGGCGGATCATCGCGGAACCTCGCAGGAGGGGTGAGTATTTGTTAATAATATGAACAAAGCTGCCAGGCTCACTGTGAAGATAAGCCAGCCTTATGCAGCTTAGTTCACAGGGAACGAGGCAGGTAAGTAAATAGACCCCAATAAAAGAAGTGAAAGCAATTGCATCTCTGTAGATATGTAGCAGTATAGGCGCTGAGGTTATGAGTTCAATTCCTGGACAGGGCCTTGTCTGAGTGGGGTTTGTTTGTTCTCCCTGTGTCTGTGTGGGTTTCCCTTGGGCGCTCTGGTTTCCACTAATTCTCTAAAAAATATACTAGAAGATTCATTTATACTGTAAGTGGGGCAGGGACTGTGTGAATGGTTGTTTAAACATTGTTCATTGATATGTAACATCACAGCACTATATAGAAACCTATTAATAAACAATTAAGACAATAAGAGCATTTTGAGCCATTATGTCCTATCCAGATTGCTGAGCCATGGCTATTTTATATGGGGATGTTGTTTAAATATATATTTATTATTATTATTATTATTATATTTTTTTATTTTTAAATAATCAACACAGCAGAATGCATCAGCAGCATTTTCATACCTAAGTCTTGTGTTTGAAAGGTAAAATGCTAACGCAATGGTACAATATAGGCTGTGAAGTGCTAGCCATCAAACAAGTTCCTGAACTTAGACATTGCCCTGTGGTGCAGAGTATTAGGTTGTAAACTGTATGTATTTATGATAACATTAAGGTCCTGATTGGGCTTCCTTGCGGGAACATACCCTTACTATACATTATATACATTAATCCTACCCTTCTCTCCTAAGAATCACCCTCTGACTGCAAGGGGCCGATGCATGAGATGCGCTTGGGTCTGTAATGTGGTCCCAGTGTTCTGGGTATGCACAGTGCAAAGGTATGCAGAGTTACACTAAGCCACTGGATCAAGCCCATTATGTTTTCATGTTTTATATTGGATGGAATCTGATCTGTTGTCTGCAGAAATCCATTGTCCAGAGGCCATAGTAAAATGTCAGCACTAAACGCAGTCATTTAATTAACATCTTACTCTGGTTTTTGGTTTACAGTCATGGACAGTACATCCGTCTAGATCCTGGCAAAGATCCCAGTCCTATATTTTTCTCACACATCAGTCTAAACATAAATCTACATGAGACAATGGTCCTGATACATAATGTGTGAAATAGTGCGCAATTGCAATTTGTGATGCACACAATTGGTGCTGTTTTTCAAGCATGGAAGGTAGCAGGTGATCAGATTGTACAGGAATAGGAATCGTGCACATGTGAGTGTAAAGCTGGATATACACTATACAATTATTGGGCAATTATTATCCAATATTCGGTATTATCTTTATACTGAACTGGTTTGCATAGATAGGACTGGATTCACACATAAGTGTTTGATCGGTAGGTGCAGATACACATGTACTTCCCAGCTCCCCTCCCCTACCCCACTCCGCCCTGCTCCCGTTTTTTAAGTGCCATATAGCACCCTTAACTACCCATGCATATTTTCACTCTAAAGGAGGGAAAATACACATGGAGTTTCCTCAGGTCTCCCTCCCAGCCTAATTTACATCCCTCCCCCCACTCACTTTACCTAACTTACCCCGGAGGCTGCCGTGGCACAACTCCTCTTACCTTAAAAAGCATGTGTAGACTTTAAAGACTGCACGTAGTTAATCTGCGTAAAGGGACCACTACATAAATTGCGTAGTCTATATGACTGCTCATGTGCAGTGGCCCCGTACGCAAAATTCCACACCTAAGTAGCATCAGCTTCCTAGGTGTGAATCAGGGCCATAGTCTGTTTGGTGCCATGTCAATTCTACACGGCTGGCACATTTGGTTGGGAGTCCGTCCATTATGGTGCAGTGTGTACACTCTATATGATTTTCCTGGCTATTCAATCCTTTTATTAGGAGCCAGGGAAATCATAAACGTGTGTCCCCAGCAGAGTTAGATTTAGGCCTCATGGGGCCCTAGGCAAGATACTTGTTTGAGTCCTGCCCACAGGCTGGTATTACAGGTTGGCAGCCTAAGCACGTTAAATAAAAAAAACTTGCAGCACTCTCCCTCATAGTTTAATATGGAGACAAAACCCAAATAAAATAACTGAATATTACAACCCCTGCATTTAGGTACCTAACGGCACTTAAGAGTGCCATAGACCGCCTTAACTTTACTTCTTAAATTAACTTCTTATAAAGCAAAATACGCACGGATATCCCCTTGCTGCGCCCTC
>WWET01000963.1:235366-246553 GCA_011038615.1 Limnodynastes dumerilii
ATGCCATAAAGTCCCCCTTGGAAGTTGGCTTTGCTGGCATGGGTGTTTGGTCCCCCCTGCCCCCTACCAACCACCCCTCTTCTCCATATGCTCCCATTGCTGTGCAATCTGCTTTGCATCAATCCAGCATTTTCCTGACTTTATCCATGAGAGCATCTCTCAGATAACATCAGTAAGGGAGATGCAGAAGAGAGGTTGAGGGTCACCTCTGATGGACAACACTCCTCATCTTCACAAGTCAGGAGAGTGGCTGAGACCCCTGCCTCTTGCAATTATTCATGTGATTGTGTTCTCACTGGCCCCCTCTCCTTCCCTCCGTCAGCAGCTTGCTCTCAGCCCCCTCCCCTCTGTCTCTCTCTCCCTCTCTGTCTCTCTGTTGCATTCCTTGCCAGAAGCTCCAAGCTTCAATCGGATCTCCTTGCAGGACTTTAAGATGCTGTTGGGTGCTCACACGTTCTCCATGTGACTGGAACCTTATTATTTCTCTCTAGTGACATCTGAAGAAGGTAAGGACCTGGGCTCCCCAGAAGGGATCTCTGTCTGTCTCCCTGTCTATTTGCATCTCTGTCCTCTTGCCAGTTGCGGGGATGCCACCGGGAATCTGGTGAAGCTGGCAGCTCCACGGGCAAGGAGGCTAGAGATATGTCTACTCCTGGAGGAATGTATAAAGCAGGTTGAGCTAGGAGCAACTGATTGTCCACCCTGGAGCTCTGTTACCTTTCCATCCCACATAGGAAGGATCTTATGGCTGGGCATGGCTGCAGCTTGGCATTTTGGTTCTGATTTCAAATGCTGCCCTTGTTTTATTTCACTTGACCCCCTTTTTGCTTTTGGTTATCTTTATGATGTTTTTTTTTTTTGAGCGCATCTCCTTTGCACAGAGTGGGGGAAATCTTTGGACCTTTGATGGAGGTGACTGAGTAGAATGAAATGTGCAGAAGAGGACATAACTGGTGATAATCTGGAGTATAAAAAAATCTGATTTCATTTCAGTTTTTAACCACCCCGTGCCAGGAGGCATTCCAGTGCATCTGTCTTGATTGATGGCATTGGGAGATTGAGGGGGGGGACAGCCAATGGGTTAAAACAAAGGGTTAAAAATTACCCCAGGTGGGATAGCAGATTGCTAATAAACTCTACCAACATATTTACCTTCCATTGTGAAATGGATAAACAGATAGAGTTCTGCAAACTGTAAATGCATAACTCCCTCCTCTGTGTGTAAGGGACTTTAGTGACCCTTTTGGCACCGGAGTGGTTAATTGCCTGTGATATCTGTGTGGCTGCGAGTCCTTGTTGGAGGTGGGGGTTATGTTTTGGGGTGCTGCTTGGACGGGGAAAGGCGACTGCTGCAATCCAGAGTCTCGTTAGCCCAGTACTTTTAACCCTTTCGTTGCTCGGCTCTGTGTTCCAGGCCTTCTTCACCTTTGGAATGCAAAGTGTTAATGATCCAATGGGAAAATAGACTGAAAAGGGGCTTTCTTTGGTGAGACGATGTCTCACCATGCAAATCACTCTACCTTCCCCAGATGCATTGATTTCTTGGATAGTACCCTAAATATTTAATTGCAAACACATCCTGTGGCTGTAGAAGGATGTATCCTTAGGGTATCTTTATTAACAAACTCGTTGCAGCAGGGGTGTGGGGGCTGTAATGTTAGGGAATGCTGCTTAGGTAATAAAGAGATGTAGTGGATGCAGAATCCAGAAGCCCCTCTGGGGTATAAAGTCTTGTGGATTTAGTGCCCCTCTTTTAAATTATACTCAGTCTAGCAGATATTAGGAGTAGTAAAATTGCAGCCCTCCTTTGAGAAGCTGCATATCATGTTTGCTTGGTTAGCCATTGGGTTGATCAAGGATAAGACTGTAGTTGAAATTGCATCCCCTTATGAAGAATAGATTTTGCTTTGAATTATTTAATCATGTAACAGTTCAGTGAGAAAGCATAACAGACCATTGACAGAGGTGCACTCTGCTTACTCCCTAGCTGTTGCATTTTTATAAATATATAAATATTTTTTAACTATTTTTTTTTTTAATTTATATTTATATACATTTTCATTTGTTCATTCTTTGCTGTTACCTCCCCCTTCCCAGTTATACTCCGTCAATAAAATAACCTTAGTATTTAATTAAAACAGGCAAGTCCTCAGCCGCTATTATAAAGTGTGTCTAAATCAATTCTTTTTCCACTGAGGACATGGAAGACAAGTGGATGATTGTGAAGTCTGAATTTTTACGAGAAAGAAGATTCAGGTCTTTTTTATCACCTCACTTTGAGATATCAGCAAAATAAAGTAGTTACATTTTATTACATGTTGTTCATAAGCTGCACATAAGACAGTACCAAAAAGGCTTCTTAAACTAGGCATATTGTATTAAAAAAATATAGTGTTCCTGGCATTTTGATATAACATATTTTAAAAGATTTCAACTAAATGGTTAGTAACTTATTCATGTGTGAAGCACCAACACAGACCATAGTGTTATACAAAAAAAAAAAAACCCCGCTTGTGATACTGTCTTCATTTTAGTCAGTGACATAAAACAAGTTCCGAACTGTTCTTATAAATTGCAATGTTCAGATTGAAGCATACAAAACAAAACAAAACAAAATAAAACAAAAAAATATATATAATATTAATTAAGACCAAAGATATCTGTTGTTTAAAAGATAATATCAGATATCTTCAATTTCAATTGTCTTTGAGATAATGATTCATTCAATTCATTTATCTTTTTTCCATACCTTTAAAAATAAAAAAAACGTGACGTGTAACAGCAGCCAGCGCCCCAGTTAGAGGCTTAAGATCTTACTTACAAAACTCAAGTTGAGTACCTAACCCTTCAAGTACATAGTGGTATAATACTGTAAGATAAAGGCACAGAATGAAAAATACAGTCTGTAGTTTAAGTGGGATCCTGCTGTTAGAGCCAGACTCTGAATGTTCTACTTTTAATAAGGGTTTCTGAATTTCTTTCAAACTTTCAGGCCTAACACACTGATGGCCCATTAAATATAAATCTCTAGACGTAGTCATGTTTTTTTATCTGTTTTTTAATTATTTGGCATAGCAGATTTTAGGGACGTTCGGAGGGCAAAAATCTAGTTCATGTGTCTCTTTTAAAGTGTTTCAGACCAAAATTGCAGTCACCCTCTAAGTTATTAATACAGCTGTCCCTTAGACTACTGTTTTTCTTGTTCAGTTATGTTCCATATTATACTTTTAGTTGCTGAATTGTGTTGCTATCTATATAAAAAATTTGCCATGATTTCTGATTATTTAAAAAGAGAGTTACACTATTGTTGCCATAATTAGATATTCTAAAAAAAAAAAAAACTAAAATGAAAAAAGAAAAAGCTTTGTTTTAGGTGACCTGCATTCCAAGTCTGGGACTAATTAGCCCCTAGTCAATGAGTGCTGTATTTAAACTTCTCCACTGAACAATTAAGGTTAGGCCCCCTAACCAGTCCATGACAAAGCAGCCTGTGTTTATCAGTTACCAGACGTATGTTTAAGTTTAAAGGCCAATTTGGCGCAGAAAATATTTTTTCAGCAGTATTTAATAGGTCTCAGCGAAAACAAAAACTTTGTGTATCGATGGAACTTGTGTTGTGGTCAAGTTGGAAAACAGAACAAAAAGTTATTTGCTGATATATAAGGACAGTTTAATTTATTAAATATATCCTTAAGAAGTATTAACAACTAGAATCTAACCAAAAAAAAAAAAAAAAGCCTTAGAGCGACAAGTTAAGTTTTTGTTGATTATTTAAAATCTGTTATGTTTACATTTAATTTTTTTGTGATTGAGATATTAGTTTAATCAATAAGCACAGATTTCCATTAAAACCCTTTCCATCTGTAGTTTACCGGGGTATCACAAGTTATAGAGCACCACTGTGTCCTTAAAAAACTCTTGGACTGCAGTCCTTAGTGACTTAAAATATGCCATGTGATGCATACATTACTGTAGTGTGTGATTTGTCTTACTCTAATTTGGTGTATTTACAGTTCGGTCATGAAAACTTCCTATTATTTATCCTGATGACTTTTAAAGATCTTCCTGTTACTTTATTTGCTGCCCCCTCTTCAGGACAAGGTGGAGGAGGGGGGGGGGGTTATTAAAGGGTTGGTGGAAGGGAGGAGACACCTACTTGTGCCAGTGTTGGAACCCGATCTGCACCAATTGGTCCCACCCTGAACTGATATTTTCTGACCTTAGGCCTGAGATGATGAACAATTGTCTTATTGTTTTTTTTTTTTTTTAGCAGTGTTCTATCTCTTTCCTTGCAAATATACATTTTTTATAACTTCTTGCAGCCCGCTGTGGCAAGGAAAAGTGCTGGCGTAATTCGAAATGGAAAATCGAGGGCACTTTAATCAACATTTGGCACTTTGTGACAAACTGTTTGTTATGTGCAGCATTCAGACCTTATTTCCTGACTGGTCCCTTCACGTTGATACCTTCAATATGCCAGATACAATGTCTTTTTCATCTGGAAATGATTCAGCTTGAGCTGTAGGACTGAATTCCTGCAAGGCAAATTGTTTTCAGGGCTGTCGGAGACCCTGGTAAATCCACACGCTCCTCTGGCCTTTTTTTTTATTTGGTGGGGGAAGTATGAGGGGTGGTGTATGCGAGAAAGGGGGCTGGTGGACAAGGGAAGGGGAGGCAGGCTACAATATTTGAACATCTGGTAATGATTATCGCATAGGTTGTCTGATGTTTTCATTCCTTTTACATATGCACATCTTTTCAACGTCTTGCAGTCGATCCCTTCATTCCATGGCTTAATCAAGGCCTCATGTTGCCCTGTAACGAAAATAGTATATCATATATTTATTTCTTTTCATGGCTTTTTTAAAATAAACTCATATTTTTCTTCTATTTCTTTGGCTGATTTTGGAGCCATACTGTCATTAGAACATGTTCAGTGAACAAAGTAATCTTAGTGTATTTATAAAGAATTCTGTTGTTCAAATATAAAAACAACCATAAGACTTTATAGTGATAGAGATGTACAATCTCCGAGTAACATGTCAGTTAATCATATTTAGGAGGTTATTCTACGATTTGGCAATCCATGGATTTGCAATGATAATTATCGTAAGAGATGGCAATTGATGCCCTGCGCACTGTCTACACAGACAGTTGAATACTATTTTGTTAGTAGAATAATAACTAATATTAGTATCTATTCCATGCAGCTGTAGTTACTGCACTTATTCGCTAATAAGCACTTCTGATATCAGACTAGACAGTGTATAGTTATAGTGAGCATAGCATCACAATAGCGCAGGGTAACTGACTTTTCAAAGCTTCCCTCCGGTAGATCCTAGAGGGAAGAGATAGAGGCTGGTACAAGGGCGGGGCTTAATGACTTGATTTTTACAGGTCATGCCCGAAGCCCCGCCCCTTAACCATCAATGGATGTTTTTCCAGTATTACTAGTTGTGACGCCCAGTCTCCTCTTACAATGTGAATCACCACATTTTGTGAGTCTCCCGAATATTTCAAGAGAGTCGGCAACCCTGCAATAGAGCTGCCTCATACAGTATAAACTTACTTCAGAAACCCTAAGTTTAGGACTCACAAAAGGACATGTTTATTTTCAGTTCTGTTCTGTACAGATATCCCTCCCCCCCCCCTTTGGCTTTGTGTATTTGTGGCATTTGGAATTTGTTTGCAAACTCTGCTTATGTTAATTAGTGCTTCGGGAGAGTGTGAGGTGTTTCTGAATATAATTGGATTACAAGTTAAAGTACAGAATTAGATTAGGCTCTGACAGTTTGTGGCTCTCCAGGTATTATGTGAATAACTCTCTCTGTGCTGGCAGCAAGGCCCCAGTGCATGCTGGGATTCATTGTTCAAAGGTGTGTCACCCGCTGAAGTTGCAAATATCATTTTTTTATGTGAGAACATTCAACTGCGTTATTGTCATTTGCTTAAGTACTGTTCTGGTTTAACAGTTTCTAGTATTCTAGTATGTTAGAGGCATTTCTCACCATCAGTTCTTATTATCTGGGCCCTTTCTGTTTGTGACATATTGATGAAAATAAGGAGGTTTGCTGACCCATGCGACAGATATCCCTTATTTCACATCCTGCAAGCACCCAATTTTAAAGGAATCTCACCATCTTATCATTTTTGACTCCAGTTGACATCATCATGACCATGACCATTATCATTATCATGATTATCATGACCATTATCCAAGGACAACGTGGAGCACCTAAAGATCTAACTAAAGATTATAAAGTAGTTGCTAGCAATGCATATCTATGTTTCTCGAATTCACACTTTAATTGGGTTCCCAGGTTCCTTTGGTCTTAAACAAGCGCTGATGCATAGATATGGTTTGACTTAATCGATGAATGACTTATTTCAGCCATCAAAAGTCGGTTATTTCCTTTATAGTAAAGTACCTATTTGTTTTAGTTTATATAATAAAAGGTGCTTGACAAGGTAGCATCATTGTAACATTCTTCCCATCCATATACTGGAAAAAGAAATAATATATAACAGAATCAATATTACTATGGATGTAGCTTATACAATCATTAAGAACTAATGATACATTATACATGCACACTAAATTGTAATTGGTAGGAGGAACCTTTAAAATGCAATGACTTATCACTACATAGTACTCTACAATGCAGATTACACTTTGTTGCTTGACAGTGGTGTGTTTAATTCCAATAGACAGGGCCATCACTAGGATGCTGAGGCTGTGATCATGACCCATCTAAAACAAAAGCTTAAAATGGGATCATTGATCCCTATGAGGATCACAGGCTACTCAGAGCAACGTAGGTTGGAAACTTAAGCGTTGCCCTGTATAGCTCTGTGAATAATCCCTGAAAGCCTCCTAGAGGTGATTGATCCCTTTTTAACATTACTTTACAGCTGAATTGTGCTCTGTATAATGGCAGTTGAATGAAAGGCAGCTCAAGTTTAAGGCTACAAAATGATTGAGTAATAACTGCTTAAAATATATTTGGCCTAATTATAAATATTATTGAGTATAGGGAAAAATATTCAAATGCAATGTCCTGGGGGGCTGGTGAATAGCTAAGATAAAGTAATTAGCACATAGTCTGATGATGACTCTTTTATCTCATCTGAATTCTCAATGACAGAGGCCGATGCTTGGAACGAGCAGGTAATGCAGATTTTATCCTGCTGACATTAATGAAGATAGTGGATCCCACCAGTACAGAATCTTGTTGTTTATATAACATTACTATGAAATGTTTATCTATCAACATTTGACAGCCAAACAGCAAAGTGGAAAAAAATGTGGTAAAGCGTAATAAACACCATAATCTAATAATAATAATATAATAAAAATTTAATTATTGATTGCAGAACTACATCCTCACTTCTAAATATATGAATGGAGTTATATAGTGACATTACATCAACCACAACTAAATATTTCGTTTCCATTAAAGAACATCTAATAAAACATCATGGTTTGTCACTAAGCATTACTAGTTTTCAGTTGGATTCCGGATGCTTCATACTACCACTTGCCCAATGATTGCAATGCATTCTGGACAATCCTGATTTAAGAGGAATGACATTTCCATCAGAGAGGTGGGGCTGAGTGTGCAGGTGGGCATTCCCTCTTAGTCTATTTACGGTGTGCAGGATTGGTACATGGGCTCCCTCCCCCCGCGGAAAAAAAGCATATGAGCCTATGAGCATATGAGCCTGCTGGCCAGAGCCGTAACTAAAAATTTTAGTGCAAGGGGCAAAAAGTAAAAATGGTGCCCCCTTACTCTGAATTAACCATGAATATTAACTTACTGGTGCCCCTTTAAGATTTGCTCCCTGGGCGGCCGCCCCCTATCGCACACCCCTAGTTATGGCCCTGCTGCTGGCACATAGTAATACTTACTGTAAAAACATAGATTTTGGTGCAGTGTGCGCCGCAGGGTTCCCTGTTCTGAGGGGCCCGTGTGCATTGCACACCTTGCACCCATTATAGACACACCTATGAAATTGGTTATAATGCAAAGGCACAGTTGTCTGCATAGTGTGGCCCGGTTCTAGTGGGTCTGCCTGAATCTTTTTTTCCCATGGATCTAATTGCAACAAAAGATGACACAAAATATTTTTTGGTGTAAATACAAAACTAATCATAAACTCTGCAGGAACTTTCAAACAAGAAAACTGTAAATAGTTTATATATACACAGTTTTATACAGACTTTACCAGCCAGACCTGGGACCTGTTTTTTTTTAAAGTTTGTATATCATTCATTTAAATTGCTGTCATGTGATGTTTAATTATAATAAAGATTTTAAAAGTAAGTAAAATAGTAAAAAAAAAAACAAAAACAGTTTAGTGTTGCATATGCAATAGATTTTAAAACATGTTATTCTGCCATTAGACACTTGTAATAATTGTAGTGTGTGTAGGGGTCTGTTCTTAGTAAGAATAGGGGCTTTCATTGATTAGAAAAGAAGGTGTAAGCCCAGCTCTGCACCAGTTCCCATGTTACAATCCAATGAGGTAAAATTAATTCTTTTTTGGTAGCTGCTGCAAAACGCTCACTGTTTTTATGCATAGCACACAAATACAGGCTAATCGTTACACTGCAATTTAGAATTGATTTAGGAAAATCTCTCTTTCAGGTCTTTACATCATCTTTTGGGAGTGTAACATGTTTTAACAAAGATGCTATTTTTTTTGTACCTATTCTTTCATTTTTTGCTTGACTCTTAATTCAGGACCAGGCCCTGTATATCTGTGTTGTAGGTTGAATTTTAACACTACAAATATACATAAGATAATAAACTTCAGAGCTTTTAAATAGGCCTGCAGAACATTTTCCAGCCATGCATAGCAGCAACTTAAGAAACAAAAAGAATTAAGTCTGTGGATGAACGCGAACACTTGAATGAGCATGAAGTAACTTAATAGCTGACGATTATTCTTTTTGAACATGAGAGTAATCACTAGAGGGCAGTAATGTTCTTTCATAAATCTCAGCTAGTGGCCTGTGTGCATCTCAGGGCAGTATGAAAAGATGGTTTGTTACCTCCAGCAATATACAAAGTCTCGGGGGAGACAGAATTCAATCTAGCTGTGGTTCAGCCTAATGCGCAGGCAGTTTGTCAGGATTAACATCTTTCTAGTCAGTGGCTCTTCTTACTATAGCATTATATTAGCACTTTGCTGCACGCTTCAAATTTTGGGGAATGGTGTAAGTGTATATTGTCCTGGAGATTGTCTGTAAGAGACAGTGGGCAGTCCGCAGCGGAGGTCCGATAGTGAATTGATGCGCCTGTACTTGCGAGGTGAGATCACTACCCCCGTACGCACAGGACTTCTGATGGCAGGAGTCTACCTTAACTGTCTTGGATTGGCCCCACATAAAAATGGGACTGGTGCCTATATACAGATGTTACGTAAGGGCTTTACCAAACCCACTGTACGATTTACATAACTCCCACCATGACGCCTTGTCCCAACTCGCAGTCGTAAAAGGCTTCCTGGATTCTGAGAATCCTGCTCCATGCTGGAAGCCTTGTATAAGTGCATGCACACTCGCCATCTGCGGTCGTAAAATGATCGTAAATGGCAAGTCTGGGTTTGGTCTGGTGTGACCTGTAAATGCCACTAGTGAAAGTGATTTTTGTTAGTGTCTTTGGGACCTAGTTAAGTGCTTGAACTTAGTTACTCCTGGGCTAAACCATGGTGATTGCAGGGGAGTCATATTTCATCTGTTGCAAACAGTATTAGAGTTTAGAGGTGATATTTCCTATCCCAAGTCTAAATAACAGTGTTATAGTAAAGCTGGTCAGTATCTGTGTGCAGTAAGCAATTCAAAGATATATCCCTGCATGTATAGAATACAATTAACTTGACTCCCCCTGAAATTGACATGGTTTAGCCCAGGAGTAACTGAGTTCAAGCACTTAACTAAGTCTGGATCCAGCCCTTTGTTCATGTAACAGAGCTGCACTTTGAATTCAATCTGAATTTAAATTTGGCTGCGTGCTAAGAATTATGGGTGACATGGTTAAACCATAACAGTAGCTCTTATGAATAGGGTAAAAGAAGGATGCCAAACTCTGAACTATATAGCATTGCTTTTATGGGGAGGAACGGGTGCATTAACCGGGTTAAGCTGGTTTCCTGATTCCTCTGTGCTGCTTTTTAGACAGGCAAGAATGTAGACAGCGTGTCTCTCTCTGGGAACTCACATAGCATACTGTATGAACAGAAGTTACAGCAGCACAGAGGAAACTTGCATTATACACTAGGAACCTACAGGGAGTAATACTCGGTAATTAGGTAAACAGTGTGACACTATCTAAATTAAATCCTAACAGTTGGTCAGAGTTCTTTAAGAGAGCGAACACTATGCCTCCTTTTTTAACATGAATATTGTACATGATTTTAATTTATATTACATATTTACAGTTTTTGAAATTTAACTGTTCTATTTAAAAACATCCAGTAGTTTATTAAGAAACAAAAAAGGTTTTAGCACCAGGGACAATTGATCCCATCATTCTATTGTTCCAATAGCTCACTCATTTCTAGAGGTAGCATAAAGCAGCCAATTAGATATCAGCACTTTTATTGTAATTTGCTTATATAAAAACAAATAACTTGTTTGTTGCATATTTTGGATTAGTAGATAAAGTCTTGTGATGTAGCTTATTTCTGTGTATGGTGGTTGTTGTGATGCAAAGTACAATTATACTGTAACCTATAGCAACCAATGAAACAATAGCTCACATAGAGGTGTTGTTGAAAGTAACCAAATTTTTAGCGTTCAAGGGGCCTTATTCACTAAGGACGATATTTTCGTGCCAAATCGCATCGCGGGGCATCGCGGCGATATTGACGCGAAAATATTTTTTTTTTGTCCAAATTCACTAACACGCGATATTGATGTGATTTTTTCAAACACAGGCGATGTGCCGCCATGTTTTTAGGGCTTAATCGCGGTGATTTTAATCAAAAATTCACCGCGATTAGCCCTTTAACTAATGGCGGCATATCGCGTGTATTAAAAAAATCCAAAGTTCTGCATGTCTGCAAAGTGCAGGCATGCTGTAGTCATTGAATTACAAGGATCAGCAAAGATGATCGTTGTAATTCTTTGGTTACAGCATGGATACAATTGTATCAATGCTGAACTGCGTGTCGCGTCGCGTC
>WWET01000963.1:289497-308543 GCA_011038615.1 Limnodynastes dumerilii
GTAATTTCATGGTAGCCAAATTTACTTTATTCTTAGCCAGAGAGAATACTTTGCTTTAGCTCATGGCACACAGTTAGTGCAGGGTTGCTGACTTTTGCCAGCTTCCCTCCGGAAGATCCTGGAGAGAAACTAGCGATGCATGCAGGGGGCGGGCCTTAATGACACAATTTATGCAAATTGTGTCATTAAGCCCCACCCCCTGACTCATACTTACCCGGTTTTTAGCCGAAATAGTGATCGGGACGAGGCTTGATGGTGCAAATTGCGTCATCAAGTCGCTCCCTTGCCCTAGCAACACTAGTATACTAGTGTTGCTAGGCAGGAGGCAGGACTTGAGGCTGTGGATTCCAGGAGAGTCGGCAACCCTGCACTTACTTACGTCTGGATCCAGCCCAGAGATATTATTTAACTTGCCTGTTATAGAAACAATATTTGATGATTTTGATCTGTCTGGTGTGGCCTTTTTTGGGCTGAATCCATATAAAGTATTGTAAAATCTAAAAATCAAATCATAGTTTTAGGACTATAAAGCCATTTAATCCAATCTAATTTTAGACTAGATATTGACGTGAACACCTGTAATGTTTGAAACACAGCACATTTTTGTAATTAAGTCAGTGTCACACCTCTGTATTGAAGGTGATGAAAAATGCAAAAATACACCTTGATATACATTTGCATTTTAGCGCGGCAACATCTTGTCATAATAGGTTCAGCAACTGCTTAGATCCAGGCTTAAAGGCTCAACAAATGCCTAGAATGTATGAGCCAGCCCAAAAATTTAGGCTCCCTTGTTAAACAAGTAAGCTTTGAAAAATGATTTACTTAGGTATTAATTGGCATTTGAACTCTAAATCTGATGATCAGAAGGCAAACACTTTAGCTATTATTCTCTCTATGATATCAATCTTATTTTTTACAGATAAAACTAATAAAACTTCCTTCCATGAAGGAAAAAAAAAATCTAAAAAGTATCTGCAAGATTTTAACTACTAAACCTCTTTCACATCACCACTAAGTACCCGGCCAAAAACCCGGGTCTTAGCAAAAACCCTGGTATTTGGTGGTGATGTGAAACGTCCCTTTTTCAGCTGCCCGGGTCTAATGACCCGGGATTCAGACCCGGGAAAAAGAAGGGTTTTTTCCAGGTCTCACACGGGACTGGTGGCAATGTGAAAGGTCCAGGGTTGTTTTTCAACCCAGGTCCTTCACAAAGACACCTGATTGGACAGAATTCTATACTATTGCTACGGCAATAGTAAACAAATCTGTAGCCGGGAGCCGCGCGCAGGGAAAGGAGACAGGCTGCATTTTTTTCTAGTACTTATAGGTCTCCTTTCTGGTCCGTCTGCCTGCAGTTTCACTATTTGCCACTATAAATTTAGTACATGTATGTCCCCTTTTTGGTCCACCTGTGGGCGGACCAGAAAGGATACATGCATGTACTAAGGTCATAGTGGCAAATAGTGGAACTGCAGGCAGACGGAGCAGAAATGAGACCTATAAGTACTTAAAAATGCAGGTCCTCTTTTTTAAAAGTGCCGTAGTTTATAAAAAAAAAAAAAAGCCCCCTTTATTTTTTCCAGCCAATAAGAGCTCTTCTTTAGGCTGATTTACATTTTCTTGACAGGGCAGACCCGGGAAATTCAGTGGAGATGGGAACTAATTAACAATAAAACACTTTAAGGTTGTTAAGAATTGTTTTGAGATACATCCCAACTGTCCAAAAAGGGCGGGATTTGAGCAGGGCCGGAGAGGAGTTTAGGAGGGTCCAGCGAGGAGTTTGGGAGGGGCTAGGGACAGAGTTTGGCGGGACTGGGCAGGGTTTATTTGTCCCATTTTAGCCATTGTAAATGTTGGGAGGAATGCACTGTCAAAATAGTCCTAAAATGCACTAACTTGATAATTATATGCATGATCTGACCACCACTGGGCTAATCCTACTAGGTTGGGTGCAGAGAGGTGGGGAAATAACCCTGATTATTAGGCAATGTGTGATAGCACTATACAATGACCCTGGCTATTGGATGTGCAGAGCCAGGAGCTTCATATAGTTTGTGGGCAGTATTAGTTGTTTGTTAGAAATATGAATCTCTTATATGCAGGAACTTTGCAACAGAGCATGAAGCCTAACACAGAACGACACAATAAAATTATAATAGAATTCATGCATGAAACAATTCCATTTTGTGGCACAAAATCAATTTAGATTACACAAGAAATATTTAATATGCAGATAAAAATAATAATAATAATAATAATAATAATAATAATAATACTGCTTTTTAAGGTCTGCAATTCATTTGAGTTTAGCTCCAGAAGTTCTGAAGCAGCAGGAAATGAGGATTTAGCATTCAGCTTGCTTTATGTTTATTCCAAAGCCTTTATTGCCCGCAGAAAGATAATAACCTTTGCCTGCTAGTGTACAATGAGGAGAGGACTGGAATTAAGATGAGCTAAATTGATTGATCTCTGTAAAGGAATGCTGAACACAGGTGCGCTTTTATGCAAATCCCCTGAGTAAAAAATCTAAAATAAAAAAAAACCCCAATACCGAAAATAGCAATTGAAAAAAAACTTCTGCAAATGCAGTCACTCACTGAATCACAATATATTCTGACATTCATCTTCTGGAGAGGTGCCAGGGTGCTCCAGTGGATAAAGAATCACTGTGCAGAAGGATGTTTTGGGGTCATTTTATGGATTCTAAGCACTGTTCAGATGCTTTTCATTATATGTGTGCAAAATGATTACAAACTGCATGATTGACAGACTGGCAGTCCAGAATAACTTGTACATAAGGGCCACATTTATCATTTTATATAGCACAGTGCGGCTTCTAAAAGCCAGTTCCGTAATCAGATCCCTGTTTTTTAAATCTGTATATCCTTAATGGATGAAATCAAGAAATGTGAGGCTTATTCTCATTCTGTTTTAAGTTTCAATAGATCATTCATGTTAAATCTCCCATAATGTTCAAAGATGCTCAATATTTGGGTGACAATGGGCAACCCTCCAGCATTTTGCACCCGTATTTTTATTGGTGATGATGCAATTAAATTCTAATTGTAACCCTGTCTCCTGCCTCACATTTCTGTAATCCACAGGGGAAAGTCAGAGGGAGATGCTTCACTACACCAATTACATTATTATGACCCCTGTGATTGCCAGCTATTCTCTTCTCCAGGGAAAAAAATAGATGTTACGGATATATTATAAGTAAATGTGCATTCAGTATAAACATACACTAAAGCACCCCAGAGTTTTCTATGGGTTTGTGGTGGTTAAGCTCCCCTAAGGCCCACTTACTAATCTAAAAGAGAACAGATCCTCTCTCTTTCCATGTGCCAGTACCCTACCAAAATGATTGTCTGGAACCTGGCTATGTCAAACATTGCCACGGCTGCTTCCCTGGTTTCAAAAATAGGCCACATCCATTTCAGGAAAGCACATGTCCCATTTGGGTGTATAAAATGCATTACTGGACTTTAGGATATATATGGCTAGATTTACTAAAGTGTGGAAAAGGAAAAATGGAGATGTTTCCCATAGCAACCAATGAGATTCTAGCTGACATTCTCTACTACGTAATAGGAAACGTAATAGGAAAGTGATAGCTAGAATCTCATTGGTTGCTATGGGAGCCCATAGACTCCAGTGATTGTAATAACTCAAAGTGGGGTGGATGGGAAGGCTTGGCACTCATCATTTGCATAATCAAATCATCAATCATAAATACTTTTATCATAGAAGCTAGAGACGGCACTGTGGAGACGGGCTTGAGGCATAATTTATACATATCACACCTGAAGCCCGGCCCCTCATAGCTACCGTTCATAAGGTTACTAAGGATGGGGTGGGACTTGATGTTATGAAGCTCCACCCATGCTTAGTAACTTCAGGGTCTTGAGACAGTGATTTACATTAAATGACTTGCCTCAAGCATAGATGTATCTCTCCCACAATTTTCGGAAGTAATGGCCAAATATCGGGTCTACCAAAAATTTCTGGGAGAGTCAGAAACTATGGGCCAGTTCCAGACCTATGTTCCCTTTATGTTTCAACGCGTCCATAAATACTATGCACTCCCCTCGGTCGTAAGTATTTTGGCCGTTTTACGCTTTCCAAACCCTATCTTAACTTTTCTGAACGTAACTGCTGTCGGCTGTAATGGCTGCACTTACTTACGCACCTAAGCACGCCCATACTATAAATGGGCATGATTAAAATGCCTCACCCCGCCTCCGAAGCGTAATTACGGGTGTCGTATATCTGGCACGGTGCTTCATCCGTAATTACGCTGGGGATCGTATGCTCGTAAGTACGTTCACAGTTACGGGTCATAACATCTGCCGTGCGCATGCGCAGAACATGCAAAACGGCGTTTTTGCGACTGCAGCGAGCATAAATTCGCTAGCAGTCGTAGCCCTGGATCTGGCCCTGTGACTTTAATACATGTATTAATATAAAGCAACAAGTTGAGATACTTTAAAAGTAAGTGTGTTACATATGTAAATAAACACTCTTGTTACCAATTGCAAAGTAAGCTTTTTATAAAACCACAGGTCATTCATTATTATGTTTATAGGTGTATGTTTGAAATTGAGGAACAAACATACAAACAAACACATACAAACACAGGACTGGGCCCAGATTTCCACAAAAGGAGCATTTTCCGATACTTAAGATTGAAAAATGTCTGCATTTTGCAACCACTCATGTGCATTCCCAGCACAGATCTCACCCTCGCCGAGGTATGGATACAGCAGCCAAAAGCGAGATGTGAACACCGTATCCAGTCCATAGAGGAGGAAATGTAGAAAGAGCTTATTATAAAGTATAAAGTTATAAAGCCGTCTAAGCCTCTCCTCATTATACTGACTTTCTCATTGCCTTCTCACTACCTCACACATTTCATTTTCTGATTCATTTATTTTACATTTCTTTGTCAGCTTCATAAACATCATTGAAAAAAGCTGTTTCTTTTGTGACCAACAAATATATAAAGTGTGTGTTTAAATTAACTTTCCTGTCCAAAATGCTGAGGTTTTTTTTTTCTAATTTGGAAAACATTTTTTCTAATTAACTGTCAACTGCTGAGGAGTAAAGCAGCCCAGAAGCTAAAGAGACGGAAGTGTCTAAGTGCAACATTCAACGAGCGCCGGCAAGCAATACACATCTATCTAGTATTTTATTTTAACAACTTTATTTAAAGCCGTACAAGGACGCCTGCAGGACACTGAATGTGGGTGGGCGGGCACTCCCTGCACCTGACCCATTGCTGGGCCCAATAGCTAATGGGAGCCCAGTGTTTTCATTCAGGGCCGGTGCGATGCACTCTACGGGGGGATGTGGCGCATCAAGACACCATGTTGGATAGGTGCCGCCACTCATCCCCCTGCTTCTCTGAGCTGACATTTAGCCAGATCTGTGACAACTGTGAGAGCCAGCGCCGGTCCTCAATACAGCGGCGCCAGCCTGTGCTGTTGGTAGATGCTAGATCCAAGTGGGCTAAAGGACCTCTGCTGATGTCTAGCCCATGTCACCTGATCAGAAGGAGGAGTCAGTGTTTCCTCCATTTTCCTGTTCAGAGCACAGCAGTGTGATAATAATATTTATAAAAGAGGAGGATGCTAAATTTTTTTCAGGGAGGCGACATACATGCTATTACTGGCCCTGTTTTCACTGCTGCAGAATATGCATGGCCCATGCAGTTGCAATCCCTGCAGCTGGTGCACTAATGTATAAAGCATTTTTTCTCTTTTGTTTGGAAACATGTAACGCATACGTGGAGCCAGTGTTAGTCACACATAGACAATTACAGTTGCATTGCTTTCCATAGTCATTTTGATAATCCCGCTATTTCAAAGACGTCTCTGCTAAATATGGTGATTTTATGTGCATTTAGAGGTTGCTGTTCTCTTCAGTGACTTTGTTTAATATGGTGAATTTAATGTGCTGTTCAAGGGCACTGATCCCATAATATGTGTCTGCAAAGTACGATGATTTTAATGAGCTTTCAAAGTGTGTTGTGAAGTAAATTAACAAATTCCCTGCTGTAGAATTTATCATTCCCTGAAACCTGATGAGAACCGATTGCTTGTGTATTGTCAGTATAGGTTGGAGGTGATGTAAAGTTTACGTTCAAAGGTTTGCTGTCAGTCTCTTAATCTGATTTATTGCATTTTTATTTTCTAACAATTTTGATAACTCTTCCACATTTATATCTTACAATCAGCCTAACATGATATGAGGTATGTGACTATAGGGACTGTTACAAAATAAAATGTAATAAAATAATTGAAATAATATATTAATTAAATATGATTAACACTATCATATTAACATTTAATTTGAAATGAGCTTTCTGTACTGCAGTTTTGTCTTTTTTTAATAATATATTTTAGTCTTCTGATTTATTAATGCTGTTAAATGTTAACTGACTGGTTGTTTATTTTAAATGTGTTTGATACGTTGACATACTGTAACCGTAGACAGTTATTCCAGTGTGATCAGATCTGTGAACCTGACTTATAGTGCAATGCAGACACCTTGGGTTATTTAAACAGTTATTTTTTTATCACTGCATTATAAGCTTTATGTTTTACAAAGTGAAGGAGGATTTTTTAATTCAACTAAAATGGCAGTATAGAAATGGAAATGAATTTAGACAAGGCTCCGTTCTTCCTAGATCATGGTACTCACTCAGTTTAACAAACTCAAATTAACTTCAGGAAATTGTAATGCTGCTAATGTGGAGACTGGATAATCACATGAACAGATGATCTCTGAAATCAAGCAGTTAAATCTTAGCGCTGGCAACACACTATGCGATAATCAGGCCAATCAACTGACTATTGGCTGATTGGCAGATAACCATGCAATGAAATGATCCTAATACTCTCTCACCCAATAATTGGATCACCCAGAGTGCCTGACCTACTGGATCTGGTCTCTGTGCCAATCCTTTTGCAATATATGTTAGATATTATCAAGAAAAACCCAGCAATGTAGAAGGTTAATTAACATTTAAATGTATTTAATGCAAATATCTTAAACAATTTTCGGTCATAATATAATGTCCCCGGCAATCAGAGCGATATTTAAGTCTTCTATTTAATGCTTGTATTCAGTTAGTCTTACTTTTGTAAATTTCATTTGGCTAATAATGGATCTCCTGTCATAGAATCTTTTTGGTACTATATTACTGATAAAAGATAGGCGCCTAATTTTCCTTCAAGAATCATGACTCTTGATGCTTTAAAAAATATCTACACTCTAGTACTGTGGTTATATTCATTGCATAGGTGTCTATACAGAGATTATAGACTTATTGCAGGATATCAGGGTTTTTAAATTTAGAAATACTTGTGGAACTCATTAGCTTGGCACGATAACTATCAATATATGCTCAATGACAAGTTAACCAAAGAAACTTTATTTTTTAATTTGCTGCACTCTATCCTATGATTATTAGTTTTGGAAGAAAGGACCTGATTCACGCAGATCCGCACCTAACTCACTCTTCCAGACCCCACAACCCCTCGTTTTTAGGTACCTTATGGCACTTATGAGTGCCACAGGGCTATCTTATCTGTCCGTGCAATGTCCGTACGGGCTTTGCACCACCTTTGCACAATCGCTAAAAGTTCCAAAATAAGTCAATTATAAATAACGGCTTTGGTTTAAATAAACATCCATTTTTCCATGGTGGATTTCCTTTCTTATATTCTTAAATGCGATGCTGGAAAAAGTATTGTCTACAAAAAGTGGGACCAACAGGAGGTGGGAGCAGTATGTTCTGAGCTGATGCAATCCTGAGCATGCCTCTAAAGAACTTTATTTGCCATGAAGATCTCCAGTAGCCAGCCTGTAGTCTGCAGCTCCCACCACACCACACAGGAAAACCACGCATTACCCCCTCCCCCTCACATACTATAACCATGCATTGCCCCCTCCCCCTCACATACTTGAACCCCCAATTAGCTTTTTTAAGTCTCTTACCTTTTTGCTGTCTTCCCCTCTCTTCTTCCTCAGTCCTCTGCGGCGCCTCTCCTTCTGAATGACGCTGACGTGAATATACATCAGTGTCACGCTGATAACGGAGCTGTGTTGCCATAGCAACAGATACACAGTACATGGACGCAGCGTTCCGGGCACTGTGTATGTGACAATACAGTATCCAGGAATAATAATATTTCTATAGTTACATTAAATTCTAGCGCAGAAATTAAAGTAACTCTACAAATCGTATTATTCCCGGACATTGTATAGTCTGGGAATGGGACCCCACCGGACTCCGGTCTCAGTTACCGGAATGTCCCGGATGGGTGGTAACCCTAGCGTACGCCATCTTGCGTGGCATTAATCCTTGTGATTTTGCTGTGCACACTGCGCTGCATTCAGACTCAAGTGCAAAACAAGTTGTGTCCGCTTGCGTTGTGAAGAGTGTGTTCAGGGGGGAGGGAAAGGGGGGAGGGGCCCAAGCAAGTTCCAGAGACAATCACAGACGTAACAAAGGACGAATGAAATCCAAGCATTGGCACCAGCCCCAGGTCATATCTACATCCATGGGGGACCTTCCACCAACCATTTTGATTCCTGGCGTTAGAATTTCTTAACTGGAACACAATACTAAATACCGGAGAATTGCGCAGCTGTCGCATGTTGTGTGCACAATTCCCTCAAGTTTGTGCACAAACTCTCTCTCTCTCTCTCTCTCTCTCTCTTTCTCGCTCTCTCTCTCTCTCTCTCTCTCTCTCTCAACACAAGCAGCACACTCAGGATTTGCACCTTCATGTACAACACGCACACTGTGTTCTGATTACAGGGGCCTCTAGATCAACCACACTGGGCTGTGTTCACACTTAAGAGTGAGATAGGTGCGGAAAGATCTGCACCTAACTCACCCGTCCTGCTCGTAACCAACCCACCCCATTTATAGGTACCTTATGGCACTTAACGTATCTCACCGTGTGTAGTTTCCTTATTAAGAAGGACACTACGCTCAGAGATTGGCTCTTTCCTCCCCCTCGCCCTCCCCTGCTAATCTAAATCCCTCCCACTTCTACCTAATCACTCCCCAGAGGGGGCATTACGTCGACTCTTTGGGCCAGAGCTATGCTGGGCCAACGTAGCTCTGGTGCACCCCACCGACACCCCCCCTGTGGCCGGCGTAATTACCCACTAAAGGCTACCTTAACTTCAGCCGGTGTAACAGTGGGTAATTACTCCGGCCACACAATTGTAAGTGCCCTAACCCAGCCCTCCCCTCCTAATTTCCCTCCCTCCCCCACCTACCTTCCGTAACTACATCGGTCATTTCTCAACTCTCTGCACCTAGGAAGCAGAAGCTTCTTAGGTGTGAATCGAGTCCAGTGCGTTTACCCTTAATGCATGCGTTCTAGTGACCTCAGTCTTGTGCTCTCTCTCAATCCACAGAAGAGACTGGTGCCCTATACACAAGGCCCATACATTACTAACATTGCTAAAATGTGCTAAAATGTGCAAATCTCAACTAAAATTTCAATGTCCCATAAACCCCCATACCAGGATGAGGTCGCCGCGGGTCCACGCCCTTCAGTATCCTGTCTTTGCTTTGTGTGATGATGATAGGCTGCTGGGTCAGGTCTCACTCCCAGGCTGATATCTGGACGAGACGCTCAGCTGACATCCCAGAGGTCTGGAATTGTGGCATCTTTTCCTGAGCAAGGAACTATAGAAAATCATCAGAGAAAAATGAGACATTTTTTTTTTTATATTACTGTTTTATTTAGTAGATTTCTCTTTGGTTTTTTTTTTCCCCGCAAACAACTCTATTTGAAAACGGGGGTATATATCGGGAGACCGCTGTAATGCAAAACACTAATGAAAATTTACAAAAAATAAAAAAATATAAAAAACATTTTTTACATAGATTATTAATACATTTTTAATAAAAATACTTTAATATAATAATTATTTTAAAAAACGATATAAAATAAACAGATTTCTTACCCGTCCCGGCGCCGCTTCTGCTTCGGATTCCCATGCATGCGCAGTGTTACTTTCCTTTTGAGACAAAAGTTTCTAAGTCCCAAAAGGCAGCTACTGCGCATGCGTGGGAATTACTTCTTCACTCGATGCCGGCAAAAGTCCTGCAGATCATGGGACCTCGCTGGACAGGTGAGATATATTAAATTTGGCAAAAACAGGTGCAAGACTCGCTGCGAGGTGCAGCGAGCCTTGCACTGAACAATAACGCTCAATGAGCGTTATAATAAATGGACGCCTATGTGAGAGAGGAGGGAGCAGAGAGGACTGTAGGGGTCTGTATGTAACCTCCCTCTGCATAAACACAGCTGCCCAGTTCTTTATGGAGGACATAGAGACTCCCCATGGGGACACAAGCACCGACACTGGACTGTCCGAGGAGACAATGGTGAAGTGCCCACCCGGAGCGCCCGGAGCTCAGTGGGGTGGTACAAAAGGCAGGATATGTTATTTGTTTACACATGGGTCAGGATCAGGTCCAAAGTATTTAAGGTCACTTTATTCAACAACATTATGATACTTTCTTTTATTATAAAGAACTGAATGTTTTTTTATGTACATATATTCACTGATCTAGCAGCTCATGTTTCTTTATTACACAGGAGAGATTTATATTTTATGAACTCTCTCCCTGGGTAATTTATTTATAATAAGTTCCTTGTAATGCTTGTTTGTTCACTACATTAGTGCTAGTGAAATGGAAGTGGGATCTATGCGTTACGGTGACCCTCTTAGTGACATTCACCATGTCTGTGCTTTAACACTCAGCCCATTAGTGTCTGCATAAAATGTAACAGCCGTGTTTATAGAACTAGTTTCATTTATTGCATTGTTAATGAGGCTTCACATGAACCTTATTTGATGTACAAACAAAAAGCGGAAAAGCATCTTCAGATATGAGATATTGAAGAGAAATGTGATCCTATATCCTACTAGGGTTTTGTATCCGTATAGTGTCCGCTTCTGGTGAAAGATTTGGGTATATGCTTATGTATTTTGGATAAATGAAAATTTATAGGGCCAGGTTTACTAAGCCGCGGGAAAGGAAAATCGGAGATGTTGCTCATAGCAACCAATCAGATTCTAGCTCTCAGTTTCCTATTTCATAGTAGAGAATGTCGGCTAGAATCTAATTGGTTGCTATGGGCAACATCTCCACTTCTCCTTTCCCACAGCTAAGTAAATCTAGCTCAAAATGAGAACTTTGGAGAGAAATAAATGGTGGTGTTTGGGGCTGAGATGGGATTTGGGAGAAAGCACTATACAAATGTACATCTGGGTAAAACCGTGTTGATCGGGAGGTGAAGACGAATTTTAACGGTGGCTTTGGTGTTGTCCTTCAGGCTGCACTGCCCATAGAACTTGAATATTCTGAAGGCATGCACTTGTTGATTGGTAGAGAGTATGGGTAGTAATGCTGGTTGCTTGAGGAGTAAAAGATCTAAAACCAAAATCAATAATGTTGTGCGATTATTTGTTCCTGAAGCTCAACAATAATTTGTTGATATGTTACTTTGTGTAGATAACTATAAAAAAAAAAAAAGCAAAACATTCAGTATGTCTTTTGAAATGTACTATGACAAGGGTCTGAATAAGGATAGTGGCTGGAACCCTCTGATATTAACGATTTTGGTTTTTCTTTTGTTGGTTGTTTTTTTTTGTCATCTAAAGCTTGTATAAAAACTTGGCAAAGAAAATTTATAGTAATTTCCAAAAATAAAAATATTAACAAAGATGTCATCCAATTCTTATGTCATATTTTTTATCTGTAAATTCAATAACTTTACTATGCATTGAAATTACCTTACTCTTACCGCACATTATATAATGTGGAATAAACAATAGCACAATCTACACAGTACATGGTGAAATAAATAAAGAATTTAATGGAAGAGAAAAATGCAGTACCATTTATTTCCACCAGAGTCTCAGTTATAATTAGATTGCCAATTGTGTAAAATTTTAATACATATGTTTGGCCAGCATTGCTTGACTTATTGGACCATGTTCCCACTTAAGATGCTTCTTAAGTGCGTGAAAATAAGAAATGAGCTACTACGCATTCGTAGTACCTCATTTACGTAATCTATGTACCATTTAGGTATGTAGATTGAGTATGTGTGGTCTTTAAAGTCCACTTGTACTTTAGAGAGTAGAAAGGGGCATGCCATGGCAGCTTATGGGAAGAAATAAGAAGAGTGGGTTGGGGGAGGTATGTTAAGGAGCCGGGGAGGGTTAAGAACGTTCATATTCTCCTTCTTAGGAACGGGAACTTAGAGAAGCCCTAGGGCACTGTTCTTAAAAACGGGGGAGGTGAAGGGGGAGGAGGCTTTAAGATAGGTGCGGATACATGCTTATCTATACATACATGCATATCCACACCTTCTTAAAGCCTTCGTAACTGTGAACACAGTCCAATATGTGTATGTGATGTAACTGTAGTGGTTGTGATGAAACTGACATACTTATATAAAAACTGTTTAAAAAGTACTTACACAACTTATTTATTTTATTCAGGGTCAACGGAGGATAACTGGAAAGAAGAGAGAAGTCCGTTATGGGTAGAATCTATGGGACGACATTTACGTGTTGGAATTGCTAATAGTCTGCAGTCTTGTGCTTTCTTAATTGGTTTGGAATAGGGATCGAGGACTGTTAAATCAACATTACCAAAAATGAAGGACTTATGTTTACATGGCATTCTTCTATGCCTGGGCGTTGCATACTGTAGTCACATCACAACAACAAGAAGAAGCAGTAAACTAAGGCAATCATTTCATGGACATCATGAAAAGGGCAAAGAAGGTCAAGTCTTACACAGGTCTAAGAGGGGATGGGTATGGAACCAGTTCTTTGTAATAGAGGAGTACACTGGACCAGATCCTGTGCTTGTTGGACGGGTAAGAACATCACTTTATTAAGTTGTTTCAAACTATTGCTGATGCATTTGCAAAACATTCTGGGAGTGCATAAACCTGGGTGTCCTGCTGTCAGTGGCTGATGTAAAGCGGTTTGATTTTGTAATAAAGGACTGGATACAGACTTTGATAAGTGGTTGATTTCCATGTTTTCCAGACTTGTTTTAGGAAAGAATTTATCAGATATCTCAAAGTGTGATTCTGTGTTTAGTAGACTGGGAGATAAAGGGGAGTGGTTACCTTAGCACTCCTATGGAATGTTGCACAATTAGATCTTACAGTTCGGTCCATAAACTCCAAAAAAATAAGACTGTTATAATAGAATACTCCTAATGTACTTGAACTCCATTGGATAATAGCTTAAAAGCAGAAGTTAAATACATATACTCAATTACTTTTTTTAATCGTAGTGTGTTAGTCTTTAAAACTCTAGGGGACAGATTTACTAAGCTGCGGTAAAAGAAAAGTGGAGACGTTGCCAATAGCCAGGGCCATCATCAGGGGGGACAGCCAGGACTACTCTCCCTGGTCCGGACCTGATGGGGGGCCTGTCGATACTTAACTAGCTCTGTAGCAGCAGGTATCGGTGGTATTCTACCGCCAATACTTGGTGTTCAGAGCTGTTTAGTAGCCGGCCAATGTGGCTGGCCCGCTGCTAAAGCGTGTCTTCCGGGCTCTGCCCCATGTGACGTCACATAGGGGATGGGGCCCGCGGCTGGGTCCTGGGCCCCGCATGTGATGACAGCGGCCCTGCCAATAGCAACCAATTAGATTCTAGCTCTCACTTTCCTATTACATACTAGAAAATGTCAGCTAGAATCTGACTGGTTGCAATAGGCAACATCTCCACTTTTCCTTTCCCACAGATTAATAAATCTGGCCCCACTACTTTATTACATTCAATCCATATTGTTACAAATAATTATTGTTATTTTGCTTTCTCTGTATTAAATGTTGGCTTGAAACCAAATGAAATCACTAATCAAGATAATTACCAACAAAAATAATGATTAAAGTGATGATGATTTACAAACATTTATCACTGTGTTCATATTGTCTTGACCATGCATGGTGCTATCTATCTATTTTCTCTCAGCTGTATTTATGGATTTCCAATATATATCTTACACTGCAGTTTAAATATCACAGACAGCACGATGGGGTCAATTTGCAAAGATCATTTTGCGATAATACCTATTTTCATGTGAAAATGGGCATTATCACTTGAAAATTAACTTTTTTTTATATATACAAACAATGGATTGCCATGGAAAATAGCAGTTTCCATGGTGATCCATGTAAATATCAGGGGTCTCCGGAGCCATATTCTTGTCAGAGTGGGCTGGCGCTTCATTATATTTATTAAATGCCGGAGCAGAGATTTACACTCTGCTCTCGGTGTAGAAATAACGCAATCTCAGGAAGGCGTTAGTACAGTTATCCCAGCGATTTCCCCATATTCCTTCCTTTTCCTCCCCCTAATAGCTATTAGGGGGAGAAATAGTGGGGCATGTATGAGGAGACCACTGGTATAAGTATGTATGTATGGAAATTTAAAAAAATAAATAATAATTTTTGACATAAAAAATAAATATATACATTTATAATATTAATAATAGTAAAAAAAAAATTAAGAAAAAATTAAAACGTACCTGTCTGGGAGACGCATCTGACCCTGGAGATTTCTGAGTCCCGATATGAAGACACTGCGCATACACAGGACAAACAAGCCTGGATCAGCAATGTTCATTCAAAAATAATATCTTTTATAAATAGACCCCTGTGTGTATAAAACTATATAATATTTAGCCAAATGTTTTAGAGTTTAGGGGGAAATTTTTTTTATAAGATATAGAATTCCTTTTTCAGTTTTATCCAGCAATGAATTGGTTTGTGCTGCTTGTTTATCCCAGTGGACCTTCCTACGGTATTTCAAACAAATACTTGAGAGTATTTCTTTCCATTGGTCTATTTGGGAAGTGGATGTCACAAACTCAGAAGTGTGGTGTAGCCAAAGTAAGGAGAATGGGCAAATGACAGATAATGCACTATATCAAATGCAGTCAGAATACAATGAATATTACACAGGTTGTGGCAAGGAATATACAGACTTGCATATTACAGCATCATATGTGACAGGGAGTGAAGTGGGAATATTCTGCACAGAATGATAGAAATCACACAATCGCCATACATCCCACCAAGCACAATAGTTTCATTTATTTTTTGTATTAACAAATGGGCCCAGTGCAATCCAACACTTAAATCAACAATGTTAAAATACAAAAGAAAAGCAGGTTTGCATTCAAACTGCACTGAGCGACAAAGATGATTAAATAAAAAAATAACCTTTATTTAAAATTTACTAAATTAAATATTTAAGTTTAAAGCCCAAATTAGGGAGTCAATGACATTGTTCCAGCAAAATGATAAAATCCAAGCACAGTATGTGAAAATAAAATCAGTGATTAAAACAAGAACTAGGAGGTGCACTTAATATTATTCACCATGACAGATAAATGGATAGATAGAATGCATTTTCTATTGTACTATGCCATTTCCAAACTATTAGGGCTTGGAAATTGTATGAATAAGATTTTGCATGCTAGGCCAGAAAGGGAAACCTGCGCCCCTTACCCCCCAAGTTGTAATCAAATATCAAAATACCATAACACGTGCTCATATTTCATCTGCTGCAAACAGTATTAGAGTTGAGAGGTGATGTTTTCTATCCCAAGTCTAAATAACAGTGTGATAGTAAAGCTGGTCAGTATCTGTGTACAGTAAGCAATTCAAAGATATATCCCTGCATGCAAAGAATACAATTAACTTGACTCCCCCTGCAATCAACATGATTGTGCCCAGGTGTAACATTCCTCTCTTAGGGTCTATTTACAAAGATCATTTTAATGCAATAGTGCCAGTTTTCACTTCAAAACTGGCACTATCACATTAAAATGAACTGCATAATATTTACAAAATGACGGAGTGGAGTATTACACTCTGCTCCCGGCATAAGACGAATGCCAGCTCAGATTGGCATTAGGGGTAAGTATTCCAGCGATGTCCCCATATATTCCCCCTAATAACTGTTATTAGGGAGAGGAAAAGGGGGGCATATATGGGGAGACCGCTGGAATTCATAAAAATATTAGTGATTAGTGATAAACGCATGTTCAGCCTAAGTGTGTTATACTCATCATACATAGGGCCAGATTTACTAAGCTGCGGATTTGGAAATGTGGAGATGTTGTCCGTAGCAACCAATCAGATTGTAGCTGACACTCTCTAGTATGTAATAGGAAAGTGAGAGCTAAAATCTGATTGGTTGCTATAGGCAACATCTCCACTTTTCCAAACTCGCAGCCTAGTAAATCTGGCCCTTAGAAAAAGAAATATAAAGTAATAATAAAACAAGATGAGTTTTCTGATTACTGTAAATAATCTGTGCATGCCCAGCGCAATATCTTGCATGATCCTCCATCAGGTTAATTGCTTACACAGTGTTCAGCCTTTCCATAACACTTTTACTATTTCAATTCTCGCTGTCTTGCTCTGCACTCTCAGCTGCATATCTGAGAAATGTTCCCGGCACATTGATTTCTGGCCAGTATTGTTTATGTGGGATATAAATGTCTTAATACCTAGCAATATTTTGTATGCACTCAGACGTGCTTGTTGAACCATTGTTCTAATTTAATAATAATAATAATAATAATAATATAATAATAATTAATAATTAATGGATGTCTCGCTGAAAATTTTTAGAACAAACAAGCAGAAGTCTAATTTCTGTATCGGATCCAGACTTATAAAATGTGGTCTTTCTCTGCTCTTTGGGCTAGATCCAGGACCAATGCTTTAGGAATGTACGGGGGTCTGATATTACGAATGGTAGAGGGGAGTGCAGGCCCCCTTTACTCTATCGTGGTAATTCAGGACACTTACGTGTCTACCTTAACTGTTACGCATTGATCTTCTAAAATAGTTAAGAAACAAGACATACCAACAGAGTAAAATTGTCCACCTGTGTTTCCAGTGCCTTTTATATTTAAAAAATTATTTTATACTTGCATAAACCTATACTGTTGGTATGAAATTAGAAGTTTTAGCGGGAAGGGGGAATAAGTGGCCGCTGCATTTTATTCACACTTCTACAGTAGCACGTTGAAACTGCTGGAAGAGAAGCTCCCTGCTTCTCTGCTGGCGGAGTCTCTTCTCAGACTGATGGTTAATGCACATTGCGGAGGAAGATGGTCAAATACTTCAATACGTAATTAAATTGAAAAATATAGATCGTAATCTCAGCACACCTAAACACCATAACGTCATATAAGCTGCACTCCTGGGAAAATGGTTGCAGAGGCTCCACAAAGGTCCCTGTGACACAATGTATGACAGCAGCCATACTTGTATAGCAATGGACGTGTTTCCATATTGTTTTGCCTTGTTGCCATTCACAAACTGGGTGGTTTATCATAGTCAAAGTCAATGTTATCACTTGCAGTAGCCCAAAGTTGGACTGGGGGAAGTGAAATTAAGCAGAAGCTGTCCCTACTGATATGGATGTATTCACAGTCATTAAAGTCACATTAACTGTGAGTCATTTGGGAAATATTGTGCCTAGTTCCAGTGGCATAGGAATGAAAATTTTCATGGGGGGGGGGGGGCAAAAGGCCAAGGACTACTATAGGGCCTGGAGCCCCCTTTTCTCTTGTTTTGCATGTCATTTTCGACCGTTGTGACAGTGACTGTAGATATGCAAAGACTCCTATGTTAATTTTACTCAGTGTTTCTGGGGTTTACCAACCCCAGCTTAATTGTTTATTTTGCTATAAAAATTTATTTATACATTATGGTATGTGCTGTAAATTTAAATTGCTATATCTCATGTTTGTTACTGGATGCACCACATGAAATTCAGGGTAAAAGTAAAATGAATAATTTTTAATCAATACAAGTTGTTTATTAAATGTTTATAAACGGAACACTTAGCATTTGTACATTTGGTAGATATAACAATCTATATTTTTAAAAAGTTCAGAAAGTAGCATGAAGGATCTACTGCTACACACTGGGGCGGAGTGTTACATGAACCTGCTCTGGGAGCCACGACTCTCTAGGACACTTAAGGCAATCATTGTCTACCCTACTATCTGGCAACAATGAGACTGCTGCTAACATTTTAAATTGTCCGCAGGCCACAATTATACGCTCTCTCTGTTGCTTTGTCATTCAACTTATAAGAACAGTCAATGGGAAGTGCCGCTTCCCGGTCTCCTGTATCTGCTTATACTTACTGCAAGTTGTAATAGCAAAATGAGTGGGGATTCTAAGAAAAAAAGAAAAAAGCATTTGCAAGAAGAAAATGTACACAGAACAAACATGAAGACAACTTTATTTTTGGTAAACAGAAGTGACAACAGTTGACGAGTTCAAATAAAGCTATTATCGCTTCATCCCCATTTTTTGCTTCATTTATCCTCATTCACCTTTGCGCAGTAGTTCATGGGGGGGGACAAAACACAGTTTTTGCCCCCCCAACAAAAATCCTGGGGTGGGGGGGCGACTGCCCCCTCTAGTTCCTACACCCCTGCTTGGTTCCAGAGCTGGAAAGGAAAAGTGGAGATGCCCATAGCAAGCAATCAGATTCTAGCTCTCACTTTCCTGTCACAAACTATAAAATGTCAGCTAGAATCTGGTTGCTATTGGCAACATCTCCACTTTTCCTTTCCCGCAGCTTAGTAAAGCTGGCCCATGTGGCATTTAGGAGGCAGGGTGTTGGGATTAGCTGCTTTTAAATGGGCATCAACTAAAATCTTGCCAGTTCCCAAAACCATACTTGTCAACTTTCCTTTCTTCCCTCTGGGAGATCTCATAAACCGGAATCAGCTGACAGTCTCCGGGAGCTAGAGAACTAGATTACATTAATCGTTAAATTAAACGCCACCGCATGTGCAATGCTGTGGATCTAAATCAAAGTGCGATGCTGTGCTTTGCATTAAAACTCTTCATCACAATCATATTAATATGAATAAATGATTCGAGCCTTGATGACAATATCAATCCCTGCTGTGGTTCAAATGGAGACACTCT
>WWET01000963.1:308586-321307 GCA_011038615.1 Limnodynastes dumerilii
CAGGGGCGCTGCCTGAATTCCTAAATTCTGGGAGAGTTGGCTAGTATACTCATCATTGGTCAGAGCAGACATTGTTGAATCCTCGCAAATGCAAATACCCATCTAGGGCCGCCAGCAGAAATTTTGGGGCCCAGGGCAAATCCGCAGCACCTCGCCCCCTATTTGACATCACCTGTGAGCTCACATAGGAAGCAGGAACCACATACCTGCATTGGCACGCTGATATATAGCTCGAACCAGGAAGTATCGGCGGTAGGATACTGCCAATACCTGCTGCAAAGCCAAGGTGAGTATCGATGACAGGCTCCATCTGGTCCGAGCCCTGGACACTAGTCCTGGCTGTCCCCCTGATGGCAGCCCTGCGCCCATCCTATATGAATGATGAGTTAGTTAAACAGATAGGGTAACTAATGGAGGAGCTATTATATTCTATTTACATAATAATCAACCATCATTTCTGACAGTGAAATGTCTAATGTATTAAATGAAAGAATGAATCACACATTTGTAATCATTCTAATATAAATCATTCTATCAAATCTAAATGACTTCAGTTCATTATCTGGAAAAATAAAGACAAACAATTACTGAAAAAAAAGCAATTAAAAGTTACAGAAAACTATTTAGCTTAAATTTGTCTTTTATACACTATGGTTATTCATACTCAAGGTATCAGATTTTTGGCATCTGTGTCATATTCTTACATTGTTTCTTTCTTTGGTAAAATAGAATGAAATGTACCCCTGGTAAAACCATGTTGAATTGCAGGGGTGGCAAATTTTTTGCAAACAGTATTAGAGTTGAGAAGTGATGTTTCTTAGCCACAGGCTAAATAACTCTTTAAAAGTAAAGCTGTTTAGTATCTGTTTGCATTATGCAAAGTATTCATCGTATAACAATAAAACGGACTCCCCAGAAATACAACATGGTTATGTTTATTCCCCAAAAGGTTGCTGTATTACATTTATGTGTTATTTTTTTATTATGTATTGCAATTTTCTGGAATTTCTTGGTTCAGGATTGCCACCTTTTCTGTGATTACGCAGTAGATATTGATATGTTACATCACGTTTGCAGCTTTTAACATGTTTTTAAATAATCCTTAAAGCTGCATGTATTAGAGCTTTAGTCTTTTATATATGTACTGACATATGCAGTTGATTTGATTAGTATATTTTAGAGCATTTAGCAGTGATTATAATGTGGAGTAGATGTACTCTCATGGAAGTGATCTGATATATAGATATGTTTATGTCTTATTCCAGCTTCACTCTGACGTTGACTCCGGTGATGGGAAGATTAAGTACATACTCTCAGGGGAAGGTGCTGGGACCATTTTTGTTATCGATGACAAATCAGGAAACATTCATGCAACCAAGACCTTGGACAGAGAAGAAAGAGCCCAGTACACGTTAATGGCACAAGCCGTTGACCGGGAAACAAATAAGCCTCTCGAGCCACCTTCAGAATTTATTGTGAAAGTCCAGGATATAAACGATAATCCTCCAGAATTCCTGAATGAAAACTACCATGCAAATGTACCAGAGATGTCCAGTGTTGGTAAGTTTATTTTAACAATAACACAAAGAATAAAAACAGTACCTGAAAACTATACTAAGAAGAAAAGGCCGTATTCAGAGATCCGTTTTTTTTATGTACGCAATTATACGCATGGCCAGAGCAAGAAAAAACACCCAATAACAACCCTCTCCCGGATGTGCTGTTGGTGACTTACGAGTCCCTAAACCACTCTGTTCTTTCTGTGTGTACTTACGAGCGTATATGTGCTCCGTCTGTGTGATTCTTTATAACCGCGCCTCCATGCGTTCATTTAAATGCCTCCGCCACCCACTTTTATTTAAATTTGCAAGATCGTATTTATACGCCACCCATCCGCACCTATGTACCCAAGTGTGATTCACATGCCCGTGCCTAAAAGACTTACGAGCGTATATTCAACGTAACTTACGTAAATAAAAGTTACTACGCATGTGCAGCTGATCCGATCCTAAAAATATGCATGCAACTCCCTGTGATAACGGTTCTCTGAATACGACCCTAAGACCCAAAATCAGAACACTAAAAACTATTTTGAAAAACTTATTGATAGAAAAAACACAATAGGTATAGTATTAGCAGAGATCTTTTGAGGAGTGCCCTGGTATTATGAACACCTCTGTCTGTATTCTTTCCTGATGGCTGATTCAGAGTTTGGGAGTAAGGGCAAAATAGGTGCAAGTGTACAGCTCAACTAAACCATTTTGCAAAGTAAGGGGGGGGGGGGCTAATTTATTTTAATTCTTTTGCATGCAGGTAAAATGCTTTACTTTTGCACCTAAAAATCTAATACTGCATAGCTTTATGTGTCATTTATAAATTAAAGTTGAGCTAGGAAATTTCTCCTCTTAATTTTAATTCTGGATTCACAATTAAAATTTGCCTCCCCTTGCAGTTTAACATGGTATTGCTCAGGTCTACATTTGCACCTAAAAAAGGGTGTAAGTTCAACTCTGAATCAGCCCCCTTGACTTCAATACACAATTACAGAATTTGTAAGTGTTTATTCATACACATTTTGCATTTAATTACATTTATGCACTTTACAACACAGGTCTATAAATTAAGTTATAAGACCCATATATGAAAAGTCATTAAAATGTTTGCTGAGTACTTACAGGTCATAAATAAATGCATTTTTATTTTCTAACAAAAGAAATGCATCAAAGCCTAAAGATCTTTGCTACAAATTACAGGAAGCGAGAACAGAGCATCCATGCGCCCCCTGCTGTTTGTTCTTGTTATGCAACTGCCAGTATTTAGCTATGATCTTAGTGCTCATCTACATTTGCAGCTACTTACAGTTCTAATTGTAATAGAACTGAAAGCATTTGCATTGATTTTTTAGAAGAGAGACAATGGCTTTAATCACTATCAGGCATGTTTAAGCTGACGGGTGCCAAGTGCTTATGTAAAGTGTATAACTGTAATTAGTTGCTAAAAAGGGGTTTATATATGTCGGTCTGAAAAGCCAATCAACGCAAATTACAGTGCGCCATGCTGCCAAAGTGACTGCCGCTAATGAGATACTTTTTTTTAATATCCTATAGGAACGTCAGTAATCCAGGTAACAGCATCAGATGCAGATGACCCCACATATGGCAATAGTGCTAAGCTTGTATACAGTATTCTAGAAGGGCAGCCTTATTTTTCAGTGGAAGCACAAACAGGTAAAAAATTTAATTAAATAAAAACCCATTTTATTTCAGAGATAATGTGAACTTACTACATTTGTTTTATTTTGATTTAAGGGACAGGTTTACTAAAATTTTAAAAACATAAAATGGAAGACCTGCCCTTTAGCAGCCAATCACATCCTAGCTATCATTTAATGAGCACATTGTAATGATAGGAATAATCTGATTGGTTGTTAGGGGAAACTTTTCTGACAAATGTAATGCAGTTTTGTATAATAATATGTTTAGGGGAAAATTGTATTGGACAGAAGTGTTCTGCTGTAATAATTCCTCATGTCTCACAATGTTGAATATGAGTAAGATGAATGATTAATAATAGCTTGGCTGTTTTCCACCATGACTTTCACAGCAGCAGCTGTCTGTTTTCAACTGCATTCTCCCCAATATTTACAGCTGGAGGCCTTCCGCAAGAAATCTTTTATTGTATTAAAGCAGATTTTTCCATTTTGGGTTCATTAGTCCATAAGAAATGCTGTCTGATGAAATGTGCATTAAGAACAGTTACCTCCTATGAGAAATGTAAAAATAAATTAGAAGGTTTAAAGATCTTTCCCATAATTAGCGTGAGCTCGGACCATCCACTTTTTCATTATGCACATGTCTGCTACCTGATCGGATCACACTGCAAACCATCTAGAATTAATGATGATTTATATAGAGGTGTTGGATAGCATATATACAAAGAAGACCAGACTAACTAAGCTTTCATATATATAAAGGCGATAGCCAGGTACAGGAAGACGGCATTTTTCAAAGTAAAAGGTGTAGTAGAACACAAGGGCTTGTTTATAAACTCGAAGGTGGTAGATTTAGAGGAAATGCGAACAAAAATTACTTAGTTGAAAGGATAGTCGATAAATGGAATAACCTCCAATCTGAGGCTAATGCAGTAGAATAATTTAAACATTCTAAACATGATAAATATAAGGATATCCAATATCTTAAAGTAATAAGGTCTAGGGTCAGTTTAGTTTGTAAAAATGACAGATTGCACCATGCAACTCTAATCTGCCGTCACTTTCTTAAATGTTTTTATGTAATCATTAGTTTGCAGAACTTCTTAGTACAATGTAGAGTATAGGCATGCCCCTTAAAGGCATGGTGAGGCTTTAGTACTACCACCATTTTTGTTGTGCTAGTTAGAAAAGTTAAGGTACACCCTGGCTAACAGAAGTCTGTCCACATGAGGGGACTGCTTAACTTTACAAACACACAGATATCACAGCCCCTTGATGGTAGATCATCCTGTTGTTCAGGGATCCAGTGGCAGAAGAATCCAGTTGGATCTGAAATTAACCAGTGTGTAGTCCAGTTCACCCGCTAGTCAACCAAGAATCCAGCCCAGCTTCAGACACGTTCACCTTAACTGAGTTCACAACTACTGTGATAGAGCACCTCAAAAATCAGGCATGATTAATAATAAGCTAATAAGCATAAACATGCCATAGACTTTGAAATATTCATTATTACACTTAATGCAAATAGGTTAAACAAAAAATAAAGATACTTTTAAAAATGACTTTATTTCCTTGTCTATAAACTAACACAAGCAACATTTTTCTATTTTTATTACATTCAATTCTAACTACAATAAAACCCACCCTGTAGGTCCTTTGCAGCTATTGAACAATAGTATTGTAAAACACTGTAAAAAATAACACATATACAATAAATGGACAAACTTCTGGCATTTTGTTTTGTCCAGATTGACTTTGATTTTTGATTGTGACGATAGGTCCGCTAGGAGGATAATGCTGCATATGTGTTTCCACTGAGCAATCTTAATGTGAAGCAGAGACGCATCGTGATACCCTGCACTGATGTCCCGTTGTCATATACAGAAAACGACAGTTATTATTTTTTATTCATTAACGGTATCAGATTACGTAGCGCTTTACAGAGAATATTTTAAAAATTCACATCAGTCCCTGCCCCATAGGAGCTACATTCTAAGTTTCCTAACATAGACACACAAACACACACACACACACACACACACACACTAGGGTTAATATAAACACACACACACACACACAGACTAGGGTTAATATATACACACATACAGATGAGGGTTAACATACACACAGACTAGGGCTAATATACACACATAGTTTAGGGTTAATATGCACATACACAGACTGGTGTTAATATAAACACACACACACTAGGGTTAATATACACAAACATAGACTAGGGTTAATATACACACACAGACTAGGGTTAATATACACACACACACACACACACACACACAGTCTGAGGTTATTATACACATACACGGACTATGGTTAGTATACACACACAGACTAGGGTTAATATACACACAGTTTAGGGTTAATATACACACACAGACTAGGGTTAATACACACACACACACACACACACACACACACACAGGGTAGGGTTAATTTATTCAGCAGTCAATTAACCAGCATGTTTTTTTGAAGCATGGGAGAAAACCGGAGAACCCGGTGGAAACCCATGCAGACGTGGGGAGAACATACAAAAACAATAAATGCATCATAATAATTCAATAACTATCATCTGGAAATTCCAGTCAACAAGGGTTCAGAACCAAACTTACATCTAATGGTGTAGCAAATCTCTGAATTCACTCACACTGCCCAAATGGGCAGTCATGGTGATCCAAACCAGATGCAACTCACTGTTGTGTTTGGATGGACATTCAGTTGGAGGAAAGGGTTGGAGGAACAAAGTCAAAGTACAGTAAAAAAAATAAAACCAGAATGGAAGCTGCTCAATCAATTTATTATGTAAATGTTAAACAGGTGCATGAAAGGCAGGAAGGTTGTTCTCACGCAACTGAATCCAATCTAGGCTTGAACACAGGCATAAGAATGCACAGTTTACAGCTACATATTTGCAACCATCAAATCTATATTGGACCATTTTGTGTATTAACCTTCCCACCATAATCCTAAAATTGGACCGGATCCAGACCTCTGCACACTTTCCGTATGTTCAGGGTCTGTCTGTCCAACACGCCCCCTGTCACTTCCCTCTTTGTGCGGGCATAAGCCTGCCTTAATTAAAGTGTTAGTTACCCCTCCCACACTGTACCATTACCATGCTTCCCCCACCCACTTTAGCGGGCGGAGGGGAAGCACAGCCCATTTCTTCGGAAATGGCATCGTAAGGAACTAAGTCAAATCAGGCCACTTACACACCTTGCTTGTTGTGCCTAACGTTCCTAACTCTGGATCCGGTTATGGGATGCTGCTTGTGCATTGCTGTGTTAAAACTTAACAACCATTTTGTATACACATAACAATGTACTTGTCTTAGTATCACTGGGGAAAGGGAATGTATCTGCATTGTGCATCACTGTACCGTGTGCTTATGCAACCTACTGTGCTGGATCGGGTCTGGATCAGACCCCTTGTGTGCCAGAATCTGGGTAAATTTCATTTACAGTTAAAACATAAATTAATTTAAAACTATATTTTAGGGTGGTAGATTGAGTTCCTTACATCAAATAATTATTTCCTGTGCAATGCTTGTTAGGAAAACTATGAGTAATTTTACATGGAATAGGTCTAGAGGTATTATCTCCTAAAGGATAATGACTTTTACAATCTTAATTATTCTTTTTGTATCTAATAACCCAAGGAATCATTAGAACGGCCCTTCCGAACATGGACAGAGAAGCCAAGGAGCAATACCATGTTGTGATCCAAGCAAAAGACATGGGTGGACATATGGGAGGACTTTCGGGGACAACCAAAGTGACAATAACTCTTACAGATGTGAATGACAACCCACCAAAGTTTCCTCAAAGTGAGTGGTTCTAATTATCTGTAGAAGAGTTTATATTTGTGCCACTGTCAGTCAAGTTATCATGTGCAATATGACCTCAGCCTGTAGATTTCAAGCTAAATAGGAGCTATCTTAATGCAACTTCATAATATTGCTGTGGGATGCAGGGTGTAAAGGATGTGGGTTACACAACTCTACGAAAGTCTATTACAGGACATATGTAACATCTGAGTAGTTTCATCTAAAAATGTATATACCCAGGTACATACCCCATGTCGGTGTCAGAAGAAGCTGTTCCGGGAGATGAAGTTGGACGTTTAAAAGCCAAAGATCCTGACTTGGAAGAAAATGCCTTTATAAAGTACCGTATTCTTGATGGAGATGGGGCTGAGATGTTTGAGATTTCAACAGATTATCAAACGCAGGAGGGAGTTGTGAAACTCAAAAAGGTAAAAAAAAAAAAAAAGCAACACCAAATAAATCAATATCTACATATAGCTAGGTTTACTATACTGATTACATTTTGTGACATAATTTTAACAAATAAATTTACTGCATGTTGTATTGCCAAAAGGTTTGAGGATACTTTTGCATCATGTTAAACAGATAACTTTTTCCAGTTCACAAAATATCTGCCTTTAAAGTGCACCTAATACCTAGACATACCTAGCTGAATGTCATGATATATTATCACTGAGAATTCAGCCAATCAGCCTCTCTTTGGTGATGTCATTGGCTCCAAGTCATGAGACTCACTTATCTTGATCCTTAATGGTTTATAGATTAGATCTTTTTTTTATAGATGTTGCCAAGATTAAAGAAAAATACACAATAATAACGAAAGGGCTGTTTGCTTTAATTGGTCTAACATATTTATTCAATTTGCACTTTTTGGTTCTATATTAGATGTAGGTTGTTATACATGATCCCTTATGTTTATAGCATATCCATGCTGTGCTACTTTCTGGACATTGGTGTCCTAACATATACATAATGTCTTCCTTTCTTTTACTGTAGACGGTGGATTACGAAACAAAGAAGTTCTATAGTATGAAGGTTGAGGCTGCTAATGAACACATAGATTCCCGGTTCCACAGCAGAGGACCTTTCAAGGACACCGCCACTGTGAAGATCTCAATAGAAGATGCAGATGAGCCACCAATATTTTTGGAACCAAGTTACATTTTAGAAGTAGAAGAGAATGCACCAGCGGACACACCCGTCGGCCGAGTTCATGCTAGAGACCCGGATGCAGCAAACACCCGTATAAGGTGCAATGACTGTTTTTTATACTTCACAAAACCCAGTTATTACATATGGTTATATGTTAAATATATGTGAAGATAATATTTATTTTCTGTTCTAGTACAGATGTAAGATGACTATTGTTAATTGTATTGAAAGCTATCATTGATAGCAAGGCTGGCATCAACCTCTCTGGCTATTATTTATATTGAGGCCCAGCAGTGGATGAAGATGCCGGGTGCTTCCTCTCCACGTCAGTGGCCAGTGCTAAGTGTAAGGATATATTATGCCATTCATTGCTTCATTCCCCCCTTAAATTTTGGACCACTAAGTTTTATTTATTTATGTCCATGATTGAAGAAGTGTTGGTAGTTCCTTCCACTTTTCATGTGCTGGAGCTATGGGTACACAGAAAAGGCAATATACTCATCTCTTAAGAGTAGAGAATGCGGCTTTTACAGAGGAAGTCAGTCTTGCTGGGCCCTTGCAACCAAGAAGAACATTGGTGGATTTTCCATTAGACATATGGGGCCCAGGTCAGTTTCTGGACAGCCTCCAGGCCCGATGACAGAGGTTTACAATAGGAATATCCAGTGCTTTTTTTTGTCATAGAACGCACCGGAATGGAGTTCCAGCACCTTTTCTCGATGGATTTTCCAAGTTTTAAAAGTTTCAGCGGCAAGATCATTAAAACTGTGCATGCGGGCTGCTTGTGTGTCGAGCGTACTTTGTCCGCACTGGTTGTAATGACACTGCTCGACTTGTGGCGCTGCTCAGCTTGTGATTGGTCGTGTGGTTGCATGTGAGTTCCTACTCCTTTTTCTTACAAAAAAAGCACTGGGATATCTGTACCTAGCTAAGATCTCCTGAGCGTCCCACTGCCTGCCCGCAGTACTAGCTGATAGAAGACAGGAATCTAAATTCCACAATGGAGCTTCTGTGCTTTGTCTGCCAGAAGAGGAATGCATGTGATGCCATAGCGGTGGTAACATTGTGTTTAGGGACAGCATGTCTCCTAAACCAGACCTGGACCAAGAAGAAGACAAAAGGGGGCCTCAGGTTAACCTGTGGTTATTGCAAAAAAAATAAAATAAAGTTGGGCTGTAGGGGTAGAGGTGTGTTTGACAGATCCTCAACTAAAAGTAGATTGTAAACATAGGGAGGGTTCCGTACGTTCACTAGCTCCTAGGTGTTGTATGTGAGTGGATAGGACACTTCCCCCTCACGTATAGAACTAAGGTCACTAACATGGCCATAACCCTAACTTAACTTGTCCGCAATTAAGGGTAAATATGCAAACAAGACAATTGTACATAGGACCTAAACCCAGCCTGTATGATTTAAACAGCACCTCACCCCCGCCGCCGGGGTCTGTCACACCACCAAGTCCAGAACTGCTGGACACATGGAAACAGTATTCATACATCTATATGTATCCCCGCGCTCTGAGCATGCATGGCATTGAACACAGCCAACTACCAGCGTGAATCGGCTGTCAATCTTAGTTCAGGATCCGGTCCAATGTTCTTTGTGTATCAGTTTGACAGGTGAAGTTACTGGTTGTGCCCGCTGTGTAAATGTCTGTCCAATAAAAGGCCAATACGCTTTATGCGCCTCTGACCCAAGTTAGAACAGGGCACACAGATAAACAAAGGGGGAATAATCAAACCCTACTCTACTGCATTAGAAAAAAATATATATTTTTAATAATTTTTTTCAATGATTAAAAAAAAAAAAAGAAAAAAGCATTAATTACTAGAATAGACAACTTCTAGATAATACGATATGGAGATGTCTGCCTCTCCCACAGAGCTCAGGTATGTGCCTACCTGTGTAATTACTATACATGTGATATACTCTCCAGTATATGCCTGCTAGTCACATTACCACAACACTGAGCAAACACTAGGGCTGAGTGTAATTGCAGCACTGAATCATTAAAACACAGTTGCAACCATGAATAAATAACACATGCACCCAGACAACAGCGAGATGCCGCTCCAGAAAATCTGTCTCCGAAGCCAATGTATTTTGCACGGTACTTAAATCTTAAACCGCTTAGTAAATGTAAACACTCAGTCACAAGATTGTTAAGCTGGTATCATTTAGTTAGAGCTTACAATGAAAATGAAAGGCACTTAATGTCCCATTGAGATTATACAGGACTGCCAACATGAACTACATTACATCTTTCAAATTGATGCTGTTAACCTTAGGTCTGATACACTAGACAGACTGACGGGGTTGTAGATTAGTGAACCCTACTCCTGTTTCATTAATAGATGGCTTGGTGAATCTAAGGCTTGTTTGGCTGCCTGGCTATTGATAAGCATGAACACAGGTTGATTATCCAATTACATGTATTAACGGATGAAGAACTTGCATGTGTGATGTTTGCAAAAATCATTAAAACCACATTGGAGGGAAAGAATTAACACCAACTCCTCCTAATTACACTTCCAATGGATGTTTTTTTTTTTTCTTAATGAAGAATAAGGACTGGCATAATATGTTGAAGACAGATCCTGGGAATGTATTAAAATATGTCTGTGGACATATGGAAGACAGTGATAAATCCCACAACAGGTTTAACTATTCATTTTACAATAAACATATAATTAGTTGCTGGATACACACTTGTCCAGTCCTCTGCAGGTCCTCTGCAGGTCCAATTGTTGACCATACTTTTTACATAAGCCTACAGCAGAAAAGGACTGGGATTGGAAAAGTGGAGATGTCACCTATAGCAACAAATGAGATTCTAGCTCTCACTCTCCTATTACATACTAGAAAATGTCAGCTACAATCTGATTGGTTGCTATGGGCAACATTTCCACTTTCCAATCCTTCAGCTTAGTAAATTTGGCCCCAAGTCTGCAGATACAATTATACAGTGGACCAGGATTGGATGTTATTAGCCTCATCTGAGCTTACACACTTATCCAACAGCAGGCCAACAGGAAGGTCGGAGATCGGATTGAATGCTTTGTTGCATGCAAGAAAGCAAAAGATGACTTGAGGGCCACACATGGCTCCCAGAGCAATAAATTGTGGCACCAGCTCTTATTTTTGTTGCTGTCAGATTGGTTTGTTATCGCTTGTAACAATTGTTTAAAATGTGTTGTTTGAGCTAATTATCAGGATTGAAGGTAATGTTCGGCCCTTTTAATGGTTCGTGGTCCACCATTACAGCCCCTGAGATGACAACAGATACAATTGGAGGGATAGCAGAGAGTCAAGCTGTTGAATTTTCCTTAGTTTTAATATGTTATCAAAATATAAGTAGAACAGAAACTGGGTTCTTGAAGGCATAAATCCATGTTTGCCAACTCTCCTAGAATGTCTGGGAGACTCCTAAAAATAAGGCACACACCCACAATCACAGCATTGACACATTGCATTTCTTTGTGGGATGGAGTTTAATTTAGGCCGTCAGCTGATTCTCCCCTCCAGGATCTCATGAAAAGGGGAAATAAATAGTAGGCAATTGTGTAAAAATGCCTTGTAATGGCCCCAACTACTGTTTATCATAGCATTGGAAAGCAGTGGTGGAGCCACAAACTTGCCCCTTTCCACAACATTATGATATTATAATCTAATGCAAGCCAAATTTTCAGAGAACACCAAAATCAGGAGTCTTCAGGATTGTTGGTAATAATGTACCGTATCAAGATTTAGTAGTCGTGTCTGTTTTCCGCTATCTTCATGTCGCATGAGCACGCTACCTACTTCCAGCATGGATCTGAATCTTCATGATCCAGATTTCTATGCTGGGGGTTGGTTCGGCTGGGGGTTAGGACAGGGCAGAATGCTTAAAGCATGTTCACATGGTGGGAAGAGGGTGCTATTTAAATTGTACAGTAAGGACTCTGCTAAGCACTTATGGCCAGATTCAGACCTCTACAGAAGTCTGGTTGTTCACACGGAAAAAAGGAGTGTACTACCCTATCCTTCCCCTTCTTGGGTTGACTTTGCTGCAGTTACGCTGCCATAACCCTGCCTTAAGTTTCTCATACGTATCAGTGGGCCGTACGATGGCAGATCGACACAGAACTGCTCAAACCTGCCCCTACCATGAAATTTAAATGTTCTCCCCTGTCCACAGCTGGATGGGAATGGGCCGCTCTGTTGCATATGGAACTAAGGCCCTGATTCAGAGATTGAAAATAAGAACTTAAAGTTACACCTGGGCTAAACCATGTTGATTTCAGGGGAGTCAAATTTCATTTGTTGCAACAGTATTATAGTTAAAAGGTGATGTTTCCCAGCTCAAGTCTAATTAGCAGTTTAAAAGTGAAGCTGATCAGGTATCTGTGTGCAATAAGTAAAAGCAAAGCATTCTCCCTGCATGCATAGAATAAAATTAACTTGACTCCCCCTGAAATCAACATGGTTTTGCCCAGGTGTAACTTGAAGTTCTTATTTTCAATCTCTGAATCAGGGCC
>WWET01000963.1:321409-332061 GCA_011038615.1 Limnodynastes dumerilii
ACTTTTGATGAGAAATGTCATTTCTTTCCGTTATAACTGGGGTGAGATTGTCAGTAACAGATCTCAGCAGCCTGTTGGCTGGGTCTTGTGCGGATGTAAACATCCTTTTTATTAATGTTTTCATTTGCTCACAGACTAATAAATGACTGCGCTTCATACAACAGCCATTGAATAGCTTTCCGCAAGAAGGTCTTCCATATATTTTACTGACATTCCAATGCCTTGGAGATATTCTTTTCCCTTGAGTTCTGTTTTATTTATTCAGGATGCTGTTGCCTATAGTTCATCCATATTCTCACTGTACTTAATATTGCTTAAACACATTAGAATTATAAAGTAATATATTGTGATTTTACAGAAAGATCAAAAACTTGACTCTGATTAATGTGTCTATAACACTCTAAAAGACAATACATTTTGAAAGCTACGTTCAACCTACCAAAGGATTAATATTGTTTCTTATATTTATAAGTGGTTTGAACATTGGCTACTTTAGTGTTTTATAAACACATTACTTAAAATTTTTGGTTAAATGTTCTGTGTTTTCATTGTGTATCAAAGGGCAATCACAGCAATACAAAGAATAAAAAAAATATATAGCTTATTTATTAAATAAATATATTAATGCAGAAAAAGCTGATAGATTGTTCTAAGATGATGGCAGACCTGTTTACTTATAAGTAGTGATATATGGTTTTCTAATAGTGCTTATTGCAGCAATAGAAATATTGCTATCACTATATTTTACTAGAGATGGCCATGGCAGCAGTGTAAGCTCATGTGCCCATTTACACTAATGCGCATAGGCTCGCCAGATCTTACTATACGGATCTCCTTGCATATGGAAATTAGTTCTGTATGCAAAGGGATCTGTCCGGTGTGGCAACACTCACAATCCACATTCCTAATCCCTTCAAGAGAGGCGGGGATATGCATGTAGATAAAGTGGTGGGTGGTGATAGGCAGCTCCTCCAGACCTGTGCAGATACCTGTCCAGATCTCTGCATGAGAGAGGGGGTGACGGCGGAGTTCACTTTCCTCTTCCGTGCAGTCTTACAGTTCTCCATGCATTGGTTAAACACACAGGTCTGGATCAGGCCCCTTAACTTTTACATCTTGATAGAAAATCTAAGAGTAGACAACACTGCTGCTGATTAACAATAGACTGAAGTGTATATATTACATTTTTGGGAGATAGCAGAACTATTTATTTGTATTATGGTTTTATTACCATTCTAGACCCCATGTACATAGGGGTGAGAAATCCAGCGGACCTTACTTTCTCTTATTTAAATTGAGCTCTTATTCATATCTAGGCTGTGATTAAAACAATAATAATATGGATTAGGATATAATTTGAAAGTGGTGACTTTTTTGGGAACAAAAATAGCCATTTAAAGGAGTGATACTTGCCATTGATTTTAAATAACTTATGGCATTTTACATATAAACATGTTTTATATTATATAGAATTAGAAGAGAGTACATTAGTTTTAGGACCGGATTCACAGAAACGATTTTACTTGTTTTTGCGTGCGTATTTTTAGGATCGGATTAACTGCGCAGGCGTAGTAACTTTTTCCACGCAAGTTACGTAGGATTTAGGCACGGAAGTCCATTAGGCACGGGTTTCTGAATCGCACTTAGTGACATACGTACGGAGGGGCGTGGTTGTCTTCCGTACGTTCGAAGTTACGTGAAAGTGGGTGGGAGGAGGCATTTAAATGGGCTTTTGAGGGCGCGGTTAGTAATGTACGCATGTACCTAAGCAACTTAGGCACGTAACTACACACGTAGAGTTAAGGTTGCCCTATGGAAGTGTAAGTCACCGAAAATCCGTCCGTGTGAGGGGAGTGTCCTGGGTGTTGGCTTGCAACGTACGTGCGTATCTTTGCGTACTTTATACCCACACATCTGTGAATCCGGTCCCTTGTCTTTTTAAGTATCATGTACCCTGTTTAACCCTGTGGCAGTCAATGAAGTCAATAGAACGTGTACACTATAAAGTAGTCTTTTATATTCATTTTAATACATTTCTAAGATACTATTTGTCACACGCTGTCACAAGACAGAATTCAGAGATCTGCTTTAACATGCTTTGTGTGTTAGGCATAGATTGCAGGTGCATTTCCATTCTGCACATGTATGTGCATACCTGCTACACAGTTGACATACATTCCAACCTATCCAGACTTACTGTAAGAGCTAATCCTGACCTATGCAAAAGCAGCGTCTCTCACTTTTTGTGACCATGCATGTGTTGCATTCACAATATACAGAGTTCCAAACTCTGACGAGCATTTCTGACGGTGGGTGGGACAGGATATGGACATCTCATCCACTAAGTAAAAAGAGGGAGGTGGTACATAGCACAGTGTGAACATTCTAAGTGCCCTCCGTAGTACCCGGATTTTTGAGTCATCCCCATTTTACATGGGAACAGAGTGGAAGTCTCAAGGTAGCTGTCTGCTGTCAACATTCCTTACCCGCCATAACATCTGGATGTATCCTGCAGCTCTGAGTGCAGCCGGTTTAGAACTCTGGTCCAATGGCGCTTCCAACAGAGGGTTTGTGTTGTGTTTGTAATTGGGAATAAATTGATATTGCAATGGACAATATAGGCATGCCCTTGCTCTACGTATCGACCCCGATTTTAGAAACACCACCATGTTACTTTCACAGTGATTGGAAAACTTGAGAGGCCCTGGCTATTGCAAGTGTTTTGGTGCAAATGGGGTGGTGAGCAGAGCGGTTTCTTGGATATGTGGCTATCATGGACTTGCAATTAGTACAAAACCATTGCTTGGGAATCCAATCACATTAAAGTCATAACTCTGTATCTGGTCCACAGTTACTGTTCTATAAGTATTAACTTCTCTTGTTTGTTCAAACATCACTCAAAAATATAAATTTTTCTTACAACTTACGCTTCCATCCGTTATATTATGATTATGGACCAACATTTTGTTGGTCGGGGAGTATTTATTGTATTAATCTGCCATTAGCCATCATCATTGTTGACAGCCTTCTATGTTATATGTATATGTTGATAATGTTTAATCTAGCACCTTGAGTAGATTATCACCAAATTCTCTGAGCTTTTACCAATATAATAATACAGCACTCAGTATTTATATCTGGAGTGCTGAGCGCTGTCTTAAGGTGCAGTGAGTACAGGGAAGGGGACTGCCGGATTCTCCCTCACCTCCTTACCCGCAACCACATCTTCAGCTCTAACGGTAGTTACGCCACTGCTTCTGTGCACATCTTGAGAGAGTAGTTATTGCAACAACAGTTCATTGAATATTGCTGTATCTTGTGTTTGGCATTACGTTATTATTTATTTCATTAATAGCAAGGATAGAAGATCCTGATGTAGCAAATGTTCCCTACATGCAGACATGAATAAATGATGAAGCTAAATTTCCTTTTAGAAGTTGTTTGATAGATTCCATTAATATTCTGATTTTTGCCATGCGTGCTGCTGGGAAACTACTCTCAAATGAATCTTTAATATCTAACACTTGTGCATCAGCCTGCTTAGTAATTTTCTTGTCTAATTACTCTGTGACCATCCTCTTTAGGTATTCAATCGATCGGAACACTGACCTTGACAGATATTTCAACATCCAAGATGATGGTGTCATCAAAACCACAAAGGCTTTAGATAGAGAGGAATTGGCCTGGCACAACATCTCTGTGATAGCAACTGAAGACTGTAAGTATTCCCCACATGAAGTGACTTTATTATCTAAGTCCCATTTGAGAAAGCATTGGAGAGCATACAGCTCTGTAGCCTAGCATTTCCTGCAAAATCTGGGAATAAATCACTCATAAGTGTTGAGCGAATTGATTAGTGTGATTTGATTTTCTGAACAGTCTGACCTTACTAGATTTTACAAAAAAAAAGACGACTTGCTTGGTAGACAAGAGATGCTTATCTAGGTATATTCTTCCTTTAATATTCTTCCCTTAACTGTTCCATCATTAACGAGCTAGCCACATAATATAAAATAATTGGCCCCTATTTATTATTAACAGGTTTTTATATAATGCTATTGTGTTACATAGGGCTTTACAATATCTAAAAGCAATCATTCACATCAGTTCCTGCCACACTGGAATTTAGTATAAATTCCCTAAGGCAGGGTACACACTGGGGTTTTTTCGAAAGATTATCTTTCCAACCACAAAATCAAAAGACCATTTCAGCAGATATCTTACCAGTGTGTACTGTCCAAAGATGTTGAAAAATATTTTGAATTGGTCTGATTTTTTTATTTTATCTTTCGGATCTCCTTATATGTCAATCAACGATGGAAAAATATCTTGATATCTTTTGCTTTTTGCAAGTGAGCTCTTTGGACAGTACACACTTGTAATATATTTGATGAAACGGTCTTTTGGTTTTGTGATTGGAAAGATTAGCTTTCGGAAAAGCCCCAGTGTATTCCCACCCTAATACACACAAGACAGACTAGGGATAATTTTATCCAGTAGCCAGTTAACCTGCTAGCATGATTTTGGAGTGTGGGAGGAAACCCATGCTGACACAGGGAGAAGATGCAAACAACAAAAATAAGTCCTTGTCTGGTAATCAAACTCATGACCTCAGTGCTGTGAGGCAGACATACAACCACTTGAGTCACTGGGCTGCCAGAGGCTACCATAAAAAGCCATGTAGCGCACGCCCACGGGTTCAAAATAGTAGGGATGGTACGTCAGATTCACAAGCGCATGGAACAGACCTCTGATTGGAATAATTTCTGGACGTAGCAAGATCTATAGCGCAAGTGTACTGTTTATTTCAAAGTATTGTATAGGTTTTAATGTTCACTTACATCACAATGGGCTTGATCCAGACCCACGCATGCTTTACATGCATGCGGGGGTCTGAAATTACGCATCGTAGAGGAGGATGTACACCCCCAGCACTGGAAATTCTGGACACTTACATGACCAGGAGGCTACCTTTTATTTAATTTAAGACCGTACGGAAGCAGATCAAGTCGTAACGATGCCTCCCTACCCCCGACCCCTCATTTAAATGCCTAGCCCTCCTACATGGCGGAGACACAGCACTCGTAAATGAAGGGTCGGCCCCTTCATCGTACCTACAGATGTACGTAACTTAGTTATATATGGCTAAAAGTACGCTAACATCTGGTGCGCATGTGACGATCTCCCTAGACAGGGGACTTTCATCCGGCCCAATGTGTGTACATTTTTTAAAAGGGTTTTATTCATATGTAAAATGATGACAAATTATCATTATTTTAAATGTATATAAGGAATAGCTTAGAACAGAACAGTGACTCCATTGCATTTTTGTTACTTTTGCAGCATATAAAAAACAAGCTCCTGGGTACTAAATAGCTCTTGCTCTTCTGATCTACGCATGCACGGTTTAAAAGCACGCACAAATACATCACATCAGCTGGCATACACTTAGATGTGGATCAGGGCCTGGCCGGTCTGTGACTCTCCAGCTGTTCTGAAAATAAGAGTCCCAGCATACTTTGTCAGTTATTAACTATATCTACAAAGTTAAAAATTACTGGGGACTCACAAAATCGGGTGTAGTTTGTGTAATGGGGCCTGATCCAGAGCTACGAAATTAGCCGATTTCGAGCGAGCGTACAACCGTTTTTTGCATATTTTCGTACGAAAATTCGCAATGCGCATGCTCAGTATGACAACTTCCGGTCGGCTGGACGACATGAGCGGATAGCGGTCGTATTGTGAGCGAATTGTTCGCTCGAGGGGCGTGCGTTCAGTACGACGGTCGCCTGGGCGCTCGTTTTACTACACGGAGGCGGGGATAGCCATTTAAATTGTACAGTATGGGCGTGCTAAGCCCGTACGCTTTGCGTATTATGTGCGAAAATTCGTACGGCCGACGGTAGTACCTAGTGTAGGGTATAGCCGCCATAAGCAGGTACTTTACAATGGGAGTGTCAGGGGCGTGTATGTTTATACGCACGGGCGAACGTACGCATTCGCCCGTCGGACGGCACCGTTGTAGCTCTGGATCAGGCCCATGGACCTGTTTGTCGGAACACCAATAAATTGGTCTGAAAACCTACTGGTCCAATCACTGGGCAGAGCCTGTTAGGATAGTCTTGATTATCGGCAGTGTTTGGTCACTATCAATGTTCACATGGTCTCCAGGAACATCACCTAGTTTGTGGCCGGCTATACTTGATATTTCTAGGGTACAGCTGTTAGTTAGAGCAGGGAATAGAAAAGGATGACATCTCACTACCAGTCTTCAACTCTGAGATGGTTGTTGGTCAGATTACTGTTTGCAAAAATCCATTAAGATCTATGCAGACGTGTACAATAATTTTCGATCACATTTGTTCAATCTAGCCCTATTTCTAGCCCTGTTTGGATTTAAATACTGTGTACCGGATTCGCAGATCCGGTGTGAGTTAGGTGCGGGCAGACCTGCACCTAACTCACCCATCCTGCCCCCATCCCGCCCCCTTTTTAGATACCTTATGCTACATACAAGTGCCATAGGGCTACCTTAACTATCCGTGCAATATCCGCACAGACATTGCCACTACCTGCCCTCCCCGGCAAATCTAAATACCTCCCCTCTCCCACCTTTACCCAAACCCTCCCCGAGGCGGCATTACACCGCTTCTTTTTACCTAAAATACTCTGGGCGGTGGTACTTAGATTGTGTTCGCAGTAGGTCCTTTACTACAGATACGCACCTAAGAAGCAACTGCTTCTTAGGTGTGAATCCAGCCCTGTAAGTATAGATCCGGTACATTTCAACTTAATGGTGTATATAATGATGAGATATGTGTTTATCCATGTTTTTACCCAACGTAACAACTTGTTATACATACATAGAAGAAGAAATATATATATATACACAAAATTAGGTGCGCTCACTCAGTCCTGGTCTCTGTTCAATAGAGAAATACGCAGTCCAAATTTCCACAGTAGATGAAATGTATACGCCAGATCCTTTGCAGCACCGCGTCTTCCCCTCCGCATAGTCGGACCTTTGATTCCGGCTCTGTATTGTAGGAAAGAAGAAAAAGAGAGGGGGCGCCTTATGGTGAAGTACATTTTTTTTATTTAGAGATTACAGGCACTAGCAACGTAGCGTACCAAATAATTCTCTTGTGTTCGTGCATATAAAACAAAGCAGACGAAATAGCACGCTGCTAGTGCCTATAATCTCTAAATAAAAAAGGTACTTCACCATAAGGCGCCCCCTCTCTTTTTCTTCACAGCGATCAATTGTACATCTAGAAAAAAATAACATTTGTTCAACAGCTCCAGTTACAGATGGTTTTGTAAATCGCATGTAACCATCTATATCAATAATATTTGCAGATACAGCAATCGTTTGTAAATTGAGGCATTGTTCAGCATTTCACGTACAATTTTTCTATTACTTAATGTAGTCTAACATTGTTGAATTTTTATGTTTTACAGCTCATAAGAGTCATGCAAGAGCTGTCCCTGTGTCAATAAGGGTTTTGGACAAGAATGACAATGCACCAGAATTTCCTAAGCCCTATGAGGCCTCTGTATGTGAAAATGTCCCACGGAATAAGGTATTATTTTCTAAATAATTACTTAATGAGAATAGTTTTACACCTCCAAACTTTTACATTCCCAAAATAAAATCCTGCCCTGTGTCCCTAGATGCTGTGTTGATGCAAATTTGAACTAAAATTAGGACAGTTCTAAATGTTCTGATATGTGAAACATAGATGAATATAGGATAATAATAAGTATAGAATAATGATAAAAACCATGTCATGTAACAGAAATTTTAAATTCCAAATGCTTTGATTGGTTGCAATGTACACAATAGTATACATTTTGCTGAGTGTGGGTCCTTCCCCGTAGCGAACGGCACTATTTCGAAAAGGGCTGTTTGCTCCCATCCAGTTCCGAACTGGCTGGAGTATCGATTGCTTATGCCTCGATGAGGCATAGCAGTCGATCCCCGGAGCACCGAACACGGTGTTCTGAAAGGTGAGTTTCCACCAACCCACTCCCTAACCAAACCCTAAGTCTCCCCCCTGCAGCCTAATCCTAAATCCCCCCCACGCAGCCTAACCCTAAGTCCCTCCCGCAGCCTAACTAAGTCCCCGGCGGCGGTGCTTCTGAAAGTGAACGGGTGAGTATGCAAATCACATACTCACCCATTCATAAAAAAAAAATTCTGAGAGGGGTCGCATTCGAAATACAGTAAGGACAGCCGAATAACAACTTTCGGCTAATAATTTGTACCTAATTTGCAATGCGAGCCTTTGCAGTGGGGACTTGCAACGATTTTTGCTTTACTCAATTACATCCATCTTTCTCATATTCACATATAGAAAGTAAATTGCAAATATTAACCCAATGATTTATATACTGTATCTGTTTGATAGATGTTGAATGCTCAAATTTAGGTTTCCATTATAATAGGTATTCTTAATTTCCTTTTCTATAGAAAATTTTCACAGTAACTGCTGTAGATAAAGATGACAGTGCAAATGGATACGGTTTTTACTTCAGTTTTCCATCAGAATTTCCACAATCAAATTTTACCATAATCGACCAGAGAGGTTTGTATAATGAAAACTGAAAATGCATTGTTTATTTGTCTTTATGGACTCTGTGGCAGCTTTAGCTACTGCAGTTTCACCACGGTCCCATTACCTGTGCCTAAAAATGCTTATTAGTCACTTCATCAAGCCCAGCTCCTGACATATGAAGCAGGGATCCACAGCAATGTGAAGCAGTGGGTGGGGCTGTTTTGTGGAAAATGCAGCATTATGGCTCCGCCCTTGGCACGATTCACACCATTAAGTTATCTGGGTGCTGTCATGTGGTTCTGCCCTCTACGATCACCCAGAGAGAAAACAATAATTGTCCAGGGGGATAAAATACATATTAAGTATGTACGACTGTGGAATTACAAACGCAGCATGCGTAATTCCCCTGTCATCTTGTGCACATGCGCACATTCTTGTTAGGCGTGCGTACCGGTAGGCATGCGTAACTTTGTTACGTACACCAGCCGGTATGCAAAAGGGGCAGACACCTATTTTACGATGGTCGTATCTCCATCATAGAGGTGGTGATAGCTATGTAAATTAGGTCTTGGGGCGGGGGAAGTCCCATCACGACTAAGACTGCGGCCTTAAGGCCGCAGACCAAGTCGTAATAGTTAAGGTAGGAAGCTGGACACAAATTCCCATAACACTGCTATTTCTAGATATGGCTGTGGTATGCAATTTTATTTTCAATTATCCAATACTGTTACCATTTGTACCATGGTAAATCTGTATTTACCAAATAAGGAAAAGTCATAGAAAAACTATAACTAAAACCAGAAATCTTTTACCCCAGCATCTATAGAGACAAAATATAATGCCAGAACTAAAATTTGGGGTTATTAAATAGGGTAAAGACTATTTAAGGTTTTGGAGCCTTACGATGGCCAAACATTGCATCAGTTATCACCACGAAATGGTCTAATAAGTGGTTTTCCACAAGGGAAAGGTCGCAATATCTTGGCTACTCACCTTTCCTGCTGTGACTGTTAAACACGGTTGAAGAGGAAGGTCTGCAGATTGGCCTCAGCACTGATAGCCTTCTGTCAAGCTCGACTGGATGTCCATATATGATTGACAGTTAGAGATGCAGAGCTTTCATTATTTTATTACTGCTGTTCTTGACGGTACCTATGGTGTCTAAGAGATGGGGAAACTCTGGTCAGTAGAGAGACCTTAAGAGACCTACTGAGAGCCAGCAAATCTCCCGCAAGTCCTGACCCCCTGTCAATCTCTATTGTGATCCCTAGAGTTACTAGGGATGGGCAGCACTTGATGATATCATCAAGCCCCACCCACCCCATGCAACACTAAGGGTTACAGCAGGGGCGGAACTACAATAGGTGCAACAGGTGCAGTGGCACCGAGGCCCATGCTGATACAAATGCCCACAGCTATCATCACCGCACCAGCGAAGCTCCACACCAGGTTACCTGGGATATCATCAGGGCAAAAGCATATTTTTGCATCTAGGCCCAATACTCGCTAGTTTCCCATCTGGGTTACAGTATTGATTGACAGGGGGCAGGGCTTAATGACACAATTTGCATAAACCAAAAAAAGTAGGCAACTCTGAATACAAAATGAAAAATATCTGGGCAGACCGGATGGACCATGTGACTCTTATCTGCTGTCAAATTCCGTGTCTGTTGTCTTTAACATTCCAATTTTACCTCTTTTACTTTAGAAACTAATAAACCCAATAATTAGACATTAACTTTCATCTTATATAGGTCTGTAGAAACATTGGTTAGGAAGCTACTATAATGATGTGTTTTAAAGATTAGTCAGGTGAAAATGTGCTCAGTCACAGCTATGCTATACTTCTATACAGGGCTGCCATCAGAAATTGATGGGCCCGGGACTGACAAAATATGCAGGGCCCCGGGCCCCCACCCCCAAGTTCCAAAAATGAAAATGAGCCTCTCTTGCAGCTCTAGGGCATAGTCCGATGGCGCTCCACCCCTGATGATGTCACATGTCGTGACATCATCATCCAGAGTCAGGGGCGTAACTAGAACTCTGTGGGCCCCACAGCAGAATTTTGAAGAGGCCCCCAGGTCTGATATATAT
>WWET01000963.1:333691-346354 GCA_011038615.1 Limnodynastes dumerilii
TCCTGGGCAGGACAGAGAGGAGGCCTGGGGCTATCCTGGGCCCCCTCTCTGTCCGGGCCCGGGACACTAGGCCCGGCTGCCCCCCCCTGATGGCGGCCCTGCTTCTATAAATAATTATATAATCATGCACTTACTGCAGATTCTAGTTTCAGATATCTATCTATTTGGGTTTTTATTGGACTGTACACGATTTGCCAATTTAACATGCTGAAACTCACCCCCCCCCCTTCCCCCTCACGCACAGTAAGCATACAACCAAATATTGCATTATGTTTGTTCAGTCCCATCAAGCCGACTGCTTAAATAAGCACAGCATATTCACTGCAGAACTGAATAAAATCTCTGATATGCAAGTATCATTGACCTCTAAAGTTAGTATATTGCCCAGTTTCCATTTAATAGAGTTATTTTAATGCTTTCTAAAAGTAATTACCTAAGGCAGTACAAAAAAAAAACAAAAAAAAAGAAAAGATACAATCACAACCTACATCCTTTTAGTGGGCTCTTATATTACCAAGTATTACATTGAAAACCCCTATTTTGCATTTAAAAAAATACATGGGATAATTGGATACATATTTCCCTGATAGAAGATTGAATCTCTTTCATGCTGATCCAAGCCTCCCATCACGTAATACAAATAAACACAGAGGCATTTGCAGAATCGTTTTGCCTTCCAAATTATTTTCTGAAAGATTAAGTCTCCAATGAAATTCTTTTGTGCAGTGAAAGCTATTATATAGTCCACATCAATAGTCTTTTTAAACATGGCAGATTTTTTCTATTGGAGAAAATGTATGCAATTTCTGTAATACAAAATAAGTAGAGAGCAATAAGAAAACTTGAACTTAATGGATTTCTTTTGGTTGTAGTAGAGAGCAGGAGTGAGTCAACAGGGAGGGATTCATTATTCATATATATGCCAGGTCATATATGGCCTTATTTTACTGGGATACCACCCTCATTAAGTCATTTCAAACTCAAAATATATATTACATATATATATATTACAAAAAAACTCCAATTAGTAATACAGATGAAGAAGTGCTCTGATTTAGTTTAAGCATTCATACTTTTGATAGCCAATAGTACTATTTATTTTTTTTAATAGTTATTTGACTTAAGGGAAGGGCTGGATTCCAATTGCATGTGGCACCATCAGAATAATTGTGCCCCTTGTCAGGGACAGAAGTAAACCGACTCAGACCCCATAGCAAGAGGACGCTTATATGGTGTTCACCACTCAGTCTATGCAGCTGATAACTTACATCTATGGGTGCAGGGTGGGTCATTGCCACGGACCCCCCTCTCCTCCGGTTCCCTGTAGAAGCTGCACCCCTTGCAAAAATGGTAGTAACACACTGCCTCTCAATGGGTATCAGTCCAGACTTCTTTGTTTGAGTCATAAAAGTTTTGGCAGGCCTTGTCTGTCATATATATATCTGTGGGTATGGCTAAGTTGTTTGGCAAACGCAGGATTTTGAAAGGGGGGTTTCCAATGTGTGTAAAACATGTGGACATAGGGGTCTTGACATGGTACACTGCATAAAGTACTTTTGGTGATGTAATAGGGGTCTAGTTTTGGCACATATTATAATATAGGTTTTGGGAATGGCATCCTATATACAGCATATGGTGTTCCATTCCCAGACCCCTAATATATCCCATTATATTATAGAATGTACCAATTCCAGACCCCTAATATATCCCATTATATTATAGAATGTACCAATTCCAGACCCATAATATATTCTATACATTTATATTTTTAGTGTGTCACAGTGTTTACTCCTCTGTGGTGGGATTCCTCCTATGTGGTAGCCATAGTGTCCCTCTTTTATGTTGGTCCACTTGTTTACCCATGAAGCCACGCCCCTTTTACCAGCACCACAAAACCACACATTATTTTTTTGTTTTTATGTTTATGGGGGGAAGGGGGGATTACTTTTAATTTTATTTTAATATTCACTGTAGGGGGGTTTCTGGGCTTATTTTAAAAACAGCAGGTTTAAAATAGAAAATTGATGAGTATTTGTTTCCTCAAAATGATTTGTCCTGTTTTCTTCCACAGATAACACAGCTAACATTCACACTGGGCGGGTACCATTCAGTCGCCAGTCACAGAAAACACACCTGCTTCCCATTGTAATAAAGGATAGAGGGAATCCTCAGATGAGCAGCACCAATACTCTCACTATCCGGATCTGCACTTGTAACAGCGAAGAAATCATCCTCTCTTGCAATGATGAACCACTGTCGCTCAATGCAGGACTCAGCACAGGGGCGTTGATCGCTATCCTGGCTTGCATTGTCATATTACTAGGTAAGTAGAATTCTGGATTGATTGATTGATTCATTCATTCATTATTGCAAACTTCAAATTTGATAACTGTGTATGGGCTTACCTAGGATGTTCAGTTCTGGAGGTCATTTTTCCAGAAGTATATAAATACATAAACTGTACAAAGTAAGTGCACGACATGTGTCACATAATATATGAAGAAAGACTAAAGGGACATAGGGGCAGATCCAGATGCATTACGTGTGTGCAAGGGGTCGGAAATAGAATAGCGTAGCAGGGAGTACTAGCCCCCTGCACTCCCCACTCTTGGTAGCAAATCTTACTACCTTAAATATTATGACTAGGTCTGCGGACATTAGTGTAAGGTCAGAAAATTCCCAGAACAAGAATGTCAGCTAGGCCAGGGATCACCCTAATCTATGCCAGAACTCCAAAACAAGGAGGACACTGCAAAGCATACACAAGTGAAGAGGATATACACAGGTTACTATGAGGAGCAGTGCAGGCATCACAGGTAGAAAGGTACCAAGATGATACCAACAGTTATAAACAGACAGTGATGTAATACAACAGGTTGAACAGGTCAGACAGACTAAGGTTAAGACAAGACTGCACAAGGTAACCAATACAGAGAACACAGGTCTGCAAAAACAAACATTATAACTGACACCAGTTTTATAGCGTAGAAGCTGTTTAAGAGCAGCTTCACCAATTAGAAGAACTGCTGTGCCAAGCCTCTTATAGCTGATAGGTCACAGTTGTTTCAGGGAGATTAACTTGTGGCAAGCACAAGTCATAGAACATAGCAGGATCTAGGTAGACTGTTGCCTCATCTAAACGTGGCATGTCCTGGCTATAACTGAAAGCCATGACAAGCTTCTTAATGGCACATTGTGCCCACCCGTATCACGATATTCACACCACAGACACTTAGATATTATGGGATTTTTTTTTTTGTTTAATTGACAACAAATAGAAGAGAATGAACTGTAGGGGATGATATTTTTTTCAGAATTAGTTTACTTCATATTCTATTGTGTGTGATCCAGACAAAAGACTGGCACCTTAGTTCCAAATTAGGAGCAAACCCACTGTTAACCACTGGTAGACCTCCGGTAGCTAGGGCCTACCTTAACTTTTATGTTTTGTGGGAACAAAATAGAGCGGGGGTGTAGAAGTCTGGATTAGTACTCACTGAGAGGAGACGTCTATACTGTACCACTTGTGATCATACCCTAGTTACTATGTTGGAGGGTGTCCAAGGTGACATTTTACTTAAGTATAGAAAGGGTGGAGTGAAGATGGGTAGCAAAAGCAGACAAAATGTGATCCAAGTGCACAGCAACAAGAGGAAAACCGAAGTAGCAATAATAGCTAATTATTATTTTCATGGATAAGTAACATTTAGCTTTGCTCTGTCCATAGACAAAATATAGCTATATTCAAGGTCTACAAAGACTAGGCATCTTTGGGAATGATTTAAAGACCAGAGCTAAACCAATGAAAGAACAAGTCTATTATATATTAATCATGTTATATTTTTCCATGAATTATTTATTGTAGCCAAAGAGTTTTGTACAAATGAATTCCCTATAGGTTATTGATTAGCTCCTTGCAGAGATTTTTCCAACCCATGCAACAGACAATTATTATTTATTTCTTTTTGCTCTTGCAGTGATCGTGGTATTATTTGTAGCACTGCGGAGAGAGAAGAAGGAACCATTGATTGTGTTTGAGGAGGAAGATATTCGCGAAAATATAATAACTTACGACGATGAAGGGGGAGGAGAAGAAGACACTGAAGCCTTCGACATTGCCACATTACAAAATCCTGATGGGATTAACGGGTTTATTCCGCGCAAAGATATAAAGCCTGAGTACCAATATTCTCCACGGGATCTTGGAATAAGACCAGCTCCAAACAGTGTTGATGTTGATGATTTCATTAACACAAGGATACACGAGGCTGACAATGACCCTACTGCCCCTCCCTATGACTCCATTCAAATTTACGGATACGAAGGGCGAGGATCCGTAGCTGGGTCTTTAAGCTCTTTAGAGTCGGCCTCTACGGATTCTGATCTGGACTACGATTATCTACAAAACTGGGGACCTCGATTTAAGAAACTAGCAGACTTATATGGCTCCAAAGACACTTATGAAGATGATTCTTAACAATAAAATACTAAACTTGGCCTTAAGAACTATATAGTGATCTCAAAACCCAGAGAAAACATTAACAGGTATTTTTTTTAAAGGAAAGAAAAAAATAATAATAAAAGGCTTCTCTGACCTTAAAAGGTTTACAGATAGAATTCCTTCCAAAATATGAACTTCTGCAGTGGTGGTGGATACTGTGAAAACCCTAAAACCTGTGTTAAAAGTTATCAGTTATCTGGGACAAAACCACTTGTAAATGCAGTCGATATGGATGAAGAGTAAGGCAGGAAACACCTGATAATAAGGGGTGTATTTACAGTATGTTACATAACCATCCAGCCCTACGTGAAACCACGCTTCCACAGATTAGAAAGGATAACAGTTTTCAGCTGTAACGTCGCCTTAAACTATGGACACTTTATATGTAGTGCATTTTTAAACTTGAAAAGAAAAAAAAACAAAAAAATAAAAAATAAAAACAAAAACATAAAAACCCAATATTATATTCAGCCAGCTTCAACTCATATAATGTATGTACAGTAAAATGTACAATTATAATGTCTCTTGAGCATCAGACTTGTTACTGCTGATTCTTGTAAATCTTTTTTGCTTATAATCCCGTCTTAAACTAATACGTGCCAGATTCGCACCCTATTTCTATGTCATTTTTAATGTATCTATTTGTACAATTTTAAGAATTCTTATTTTAGTATACATACAAAATATCAGTATTCTGACATGTTACAGCATCACACTTATATTTTATGAACATCGTACTGTTGCTTTAATATGTGCTTCAATATAAGAAGCGAACTTTGAAATAAAATTGACTTTTTTTTATTTCCTTTTGTGACTCCTAGGTCTTTTCTAATGACTTTGGACTGGATCTAGAGTTAGAAAATAAGAGGAAAACAGGTGGAAGGTTACACCCGGGCAAAACAATGTTCAATTGCAGGGGAGAAAAATTTTAGTTCTTCAAAAAAGTATTAGATTTGAGAGACGATTTCCTAGCCCAAGTCTAAATAATAGCTTAAAACTAATTAGTATCTGTGTTTCATAAGCAAAGTATTATCCTTGCATACAAAGAATCAAATTAATTTGACTCCTGATGATAGTCAACTCGCTTTTCCTCTTATCTTCAGATTCTGTAGCTGGTTCTTTGTTTTGATTATTTGTAGTGTTTCTTATACTGGTTTACAAATGTCAAAATGGTATATTACAAATGTAAAATTTTGCATTATATATATAACACTGCCTTAAGAATAACACAAAAATGTGTTGAGTTTTAAATGCATTGGGGTAGATCCAGAACTACGTTTGCCATACGTTTACTCGCGTAACGTATTTTCAAGTGTGTACCTTCTATACACTCCCTAGGCACACCCCTTGAATGTACGTATTTTGTCAAGATACGCTTTTCAAACTATACCTTAACTTTTGCCAACATAACCGCAGTGATTCGCACATGTAGTGTATGGGCAACACGTATTTACGCAGCTAAGCACGCCCATACTGTACACTTAAAATACAAACCCCCACCTACTTAAAGTATTTCAGACGTAATTTGGACTCACGTAAAATTGGCACGTTCACACGTAAGTATTTACGTGACACATACGCGAATAGCCCATACGTTCACAATTACGCTACGTTACTGAGCATATTTTCTATGGTGCACATGCGCAGTACTTACCAAAAGGCGATTTTATGTCTCCGCCACACGTAAATTCGCTCACAAGCGTTGTTTTGGATCTGGCCCCTTATATGCATATATTTATTGCACCACTAAATGAGGCAACAAAACTGATCATCAACATACCATTAATGCATGGTAAAATGTTAATTAGTAAGGTTGGTATACTATTTTTCAAAAGCACAACGACCTAGTAATTTATTCTCATTTAAAAGACTCTGACTGCCACTCTATTTCCAATATTTTGCTACATATGCCCTTTTGGGCAGAGGTGGGCAACAGAGCAGCTACCTTTAAGAGCCTACCTGGAGTGCTGTTTCCCAGCCTTTGTTTGATATAGATCTATATATAAATTGCAGAGAACTGGCACACAGGACAAATCAACACACCAAATAGTAAGATTCGACGTTTCAGGTTTTAATCCCCTTTCATCAGGTGATTAGAACCTGAAACGTCGGAATCTCACTATTTGGTGTGTTGATTTGTTCTGTGTGCCGGTTATCTGCAATTTCTATTTAATTAAGGACACCATTTGGTTACCTATTGACCTGGCACCAAAGAACGTTGTTGTTGTTGCTTTTTGGAATCTTAGGAGTATATGAAGTGGTCGAACTTAAGTGGTGATATTTACATTTAGATGTGGTGTAATGAAAACCTAGAAAATCATTCAAGTGAATGAGGATTTAGAGCTTTTAACATAAATCGGTGGGAGAAGTGAATACTGTGTACCCCTTCACTTGGAGCTCTGTATATATTTCAAGGATTTTTGCTAAATTTCTGTTAAGGTGTTTTTGAATTCTCAACAAGTCTGCCACACTTTTACCCCTATAATCTGAGCCCATGGAAGCTCTTTACTTATGTGAACTGGAATGTCTCTAGGGGCTGTGTTGTGCCATAGGGAAATGGAATAAGAACACTCAGCTTTATTGAATTACTCAGGACAGATTCATTTCTATTGGAATGTGACCTGCGTTTGGCTTCTGTTAATGGAAAAGGTTCCAACTGATTTCAGATGAGGATAAAGTTGGTTCCCTAAGCTGGATAACGTCTTAAATAATGCCAGCTACACACTATGTATCGGATTCACAGATAACAGGTATATAAAAGTGTGCACTAGTACACATCTAAGTTTTAAGGCAACTCCCATAACACGCCCTCGTTATTTGGGTTCTTAACCTACTTATGTAAGTCATAGGTAGCCTTACCTATCCATGTGTAGGTCTCTTCTTAACTTAAAGTATGCATGTAACAAAGCAATGAGAAAGGCAAGTCAGATGCTTGGTTGTATAGGAAGAGGAATTAGTAGCAGAAAGAGAGAAGTAGTGATGCCCCTTTATAAATCATTGGTACGCCCTCACCTAGAATACTTCGTTCAGTTATGGAGGCCATATCTCCAGAAAGACATAAATACATTAGAGACTGTGCAAAGAAGAGCAACTAAAATGGTCCATGGCCGTTGTAACAAATCATACCAAGAAAGGCTACAGGAACTAAACATGTATAGCTTGGAACAGAGAAGGGAGAGGGGGGACATGATAACAGCTTTCAAATACATCAAGGGTTGTGACCAGCTAGAGGAGGGTACCATTATTCAAAAGAAAAGGTGTAATAGAACACGAGGGCATGAATATAAACTGGAGGGTGGTAGATTCAAAGGAAATGTGCAGAAAAATTACTTCACTGAAAGGGTGATAGATAAATGAAATATTCTCCCATCTGAGGTGGTTGAGGCCAATACAGTAGAACAATTTAAACATGCCTGGGATAAATATAAGGGTATCCTAAATTGTAAACCAAATTGAGGGTAAATAGGGTCTAGGGTCAGTATAGTTTTCAATAAACAAATGGGCAGACTAGATGGGCCATGTGGCTCTTATCTGCCATCACTTTCTATGTTTCTATGGTAAGATATCTGGTGAAACCGTCTTTTGATTGTATGACTGGAAAGATTATCTGCTGAAAAGTCCTGTGTGTCCCCTGCTTTTTTCTCAGACTGTGGATTAACCAAATTTTCCAGATTGTATATTTCATGTTTTTCTCAATTACTTTAAGATATAGTTACATTTTGTCTTATGCTTAAATCTGTTTTAATAAGAATAATGTATTAACTTATATCTAAGGGCAGAGAAGGGAAACTATTGTATTATTTAACTGGATCCTAAACATTCAGATCTCCAAATGCAGCATGAGCAGGGATCTGATAGTGGATCTCTGCTGTATCCACCCAGCTGCATTTATACATAGCTTGCCTGTACATTGTAATACTAAGACCCTCCCACTTGTGAGCGTAACCCCGTCAGAAATACTATTTGTTGAAAATTTGAATGAATTTCATTCTGAGTGGGTCATTCGGATGTTTATGCATGTGTAGATCACCATTTTCTTTGATGCTACCGCATGAAATACAGCTCATGAAAACCTATATTTTGTTTTGATTTTATAATAAAGCCAGGGAATAGGTTAACTTCTCTTTATTGTCTTACAGCTTGTCCTGTTTATCCTGTCGCTGCTAACTTCACAAGTTTGCTTATCTCCTGTGACAAAAGATGCCTTGTTTCAGTATATTGATGATCACCAGAATGAATATATTCAGGTTAGGCTGGATTTCATAACTCATGTTTTTATTTTATTGTGTCTAATTGTGAGATATATATATATATCTATATCTATATATATCTATATCTATATATATATATCTATATATATATATATATATATATATATATAATGTATACGAGATATGTAACAAATATATATAGCAGAGAAAGTTTACTTACATCTGCAAATATATTATAAACCATCAGCCACTTACAAGGCTTCTCTGTTTTGGTGCTATCCCCGTCATACCTCCAAACAAATACAAGATGGTGGTTGCTCAAATCAATTTACAAGTTGATCTACAACAGGTGCTAGAAAGGTACAGGAAAATCTACATAGATACAATTAAAGGCACCTCAGCACTCTTGCATCAACCAGCAACTAACCATGACATTCTATCTTTAAAATAAAAGTCAGAGATTCATTACATACATTTGCAAATATATGATATGCCATTACTCTAATACTGTCAGAGTCACATCTTTGGGTCATATATCATGTACTTTTTAAATTGAGAGCAAAAGCTCACCACAGAGGCACCCAAGACTCCAAAACAGCTACTCTGAAACAGCTCTGACAGTATTAGAGTTATTACCGCTAAAACAGAGAAGCCTTGTAAGTGGCTGGTGTCTTATCCTATAATTTCAAATGTATGTAAAAAATCTCTCTGACTTTTATTTTAAAGATAGAGGATCTGATTCATATGTTGAAATTAAGGGCCGTATTCAGAGAATCGCTTTTGCAGTGATATCCTTGTGTGTTTTTAGGTACGTTGTGTAGTAACTTTATTTACGTAGTTCACGTAGACTACACGCGTGGAAGTGCCTCGCGGACGGACTTGTGAATCGCACATGGGTAAATACGCACGGAACTCCCACTTAAAAATACGCAACGTGACAATTTAAATACAAATGGGCGGGGGAGGCATTTTAATGAAGGCGTGTGGGTGAGGTGTGGGCGCAGTTAGTTAGATACGCACGTACGGTACTACTCGACGCACGGAAATGCCCATGTAAAAATAAGGCAAGTCGAGGCACTCGTGAGTCTCAGAAAATCCGTCCGTGTGAGGGGAGCTTACCCTGTTGCCCTTATTACCACCAGACAGTAGTCTAAATACCACCAGTGGTACTAGTACCACTGGTTGAGAACCCCTGCTCTAAAGCAAAAATGAAGCAGTAGCTTGTATCAACAATCACAAAGTTTATCCCATATACTTAGCCATTGATTTTAATCAAATATTTGACTCGCCGTGCAAAGTGCTTTCATTTTCATATCATTTCCTTTGCTATAGGGAATAACAGCACTCACTTGACGAGAGATCACCAATACAGCACCCAACCAGGTGAATCTGAAATTGCAATATTGATTGAAGTCAGTATTTAGAAACGTGACATACATGAAGAGATGTCTCCTGTATGGAGTTTAAAACCATTGGAAATATTGAATTTAGTTCCACTTTAACTATATTTGGAACAAGCACTTAGGCATACTTAGCTTCACTGTATTCTTATTAGTAATAATAGAGATGCATTTATAAAAAGAAAAGGAGGCAGTTTTACAATAGTTCACTGATGTATAATTTTATTTTATTTTTTTACCTTCAATAAAGCCTAATTTTAAGCTTATAACATTACCATAGACATCTAAGTGCACAAGTTCATTACATAAACAAAATACATAAACATGGGATGTTCAACTATTCTATTGGGCACTGCATCTCCTGGCATACCAGAGATCAGATGATTGTGCAGTGAAGCCCTTTGGATGTTATTTAATCTATAAGAGTAGGACTTACCTCTGAAAAACTTGAAAAAGTAGGAAATATAACAATGATGTTTAACTTCATAATAGAGATGATCATTTTTAGTATTCCAAAATGCAGATTATTATTATTATTACTAGTGTAAGTCCGTCATAAAGGAGGGAAAAAAATATTTCCTATTAATTTCTCTCCAGCATCCCAATATTCCCCATCATGTCTCCAGCCTCCCAGTATTCCCTATTTGTCATTCCAGCTCTCAGTATTCACCATCAATTCTCTTCAGCTCTCAGTATTCCCCATCATGTCTCTCCAGCCCCCAGTATTCCCCATCAAGTCTCTTCAGCTCCCAATATGCCCCATCATGTCTCTCCAAACCCCCAGTATTTCTTATCATGTCTCTCAAGCCCCTCAGTATTTCCCATCATGTGTCTCCAGCACCCAGTATCCGCCATCATGTCTCTCTAGCTCCCAGTATCCCCATCATGTCTCTTCAGTCCCCCCCCCCAGTATTTCCCATTGTGTCTCTATAGCTCCCCAGTATTCCCCATCATGTGTATCCAGCCCCCCAGGATTCTCCATTACATGTCTTCAGCCTCCACAGTTTTCCCCATAAATTGCGTATGAATTCTGTGCGTAAGAAGGGAGAACTCTTCACTCTCACATACAGGACTTTCATTCCTTGCACCTTACCTTGAGTTTTATGCACCAGCTTCACAAAAAATGAAGTGAATCATACATAAGAGCTTAACCAAGGCCTTATTGTATGCTTACCATTCATCCCCCAACTCACCATGCATACATGCTATATGCATTACAAGCCATCTTGTCCCACCATCGCAAAGGCTTCTAGCATGGAAGCCTGTGTCATGAGAAAGCAGATACGTGCTGGAAACCCGCACATTAAAAATTCTAGATCAATTACACAAATGAAAACATTGAAATGGAAGATAATTATTTGTGTTTTATTATTATTAAAAAAGCATTTACTCCAGTAAATTTAGGGTTACATGGCAGGCACTTTTATTTAAATATTTTATTAAACTTTATTTAATGAATGGGATCTATGGGACATAGATACAAGTTAGTTAGATAGTTAGTCACTTAAGAATGCCATAGGCTACCTAATCTAACCATGCTTAAGAAGGAAACTCCGGACGGACATTGCCTGTCCCCGCTTGCCCCCCCCCACTAATCTAAATCTAAATCCTTCCCCCCTCCCACTTCTAACTAATCACTCCCCGAGACGGCATTACACCGCCTCTTTCTACTTAAACTACTCCGTGTGGTCTTTAAAGTACCTAATTGGTACGTAGATTGCGTAAATGAACGCATGCGTGGTAGGTCATTTACTGAAAATAGGAACCTGAGAAGCTTCTACTTCTTAGGTGCGAATACAGTCCATGATGAGGAATAAAATCATTAGGTTAAGTCAGTAGTGATAGGCACATACGGTGGAAAATCCTTTGCAGTGAAATACTTGTCAGTGAATTTGGATCAAGAGAGGTTAGGGCGTCTAGTCTTTGTTGAGTGGGGATTAAAAATGATTTTGATACTTCGAAAGGGATTAATGGTTGTGAAATATTTTGAAATCCTCTAAGAGATGTTTTAAATCCCAGTTAAGTGAGAGGTCATTATTTTTCAGCAGGGCAGCAAAAATAATATATATTGCTTTAGGCAAGTTATAAAAAAAAAAAAAAAAAGTACGTCTTTAATATACAATATTTAACAATACAATCGTAAGTCTAGATTATTAAAGGTTCCCATTTGTGTTAGTAAACAGAATTAGATAGATTTGGGGACAAAGCATTACATTTAAGTCTATTTGCCGGAAGGTATTTATGTTAATTAAAATTATACAAAACAGTTACTTAAAAAATATATAATATTATATTATATTATTAACATCTAAGGACATTTTCATGTTGGCAATGCTAAGGTCAGCATTGCAATACCATCGACCTTAGTGTTCTCAACATTACAACCTACCCTGATTTTTGACCAGATTCACAACATGCATTTTTTTACTTACGTGTCTAGTTATCTATTTTCAGCTACTATGCATGCGTAGTAACTATGGGCCTGATCCAGACCTACGCCGATGCGCTGTGCTTACTAAAGCACAGCGTATCGGCGTTTACTTACCCTGAC
>WWET01000963.1:381060-403150 GCA_011038615.1 Limnodynastes dumerilii
GGGGCAATGCGCAGGATGGTGACTGATCTGCGAATGCGTGGAGGATGTGGAATAGAGTGTTAGTTCCGCACACGCCCTGTAGTTCCAGTGTTTTGGTGCCTGATTATAGGATCATTTTACATTAATTGGACTGGATCCAGACCTCTTAAAAAGGGGGAAATTTCCGATTGCTGGGATCATTAAAAGCACAATTTTTGCGATTGTGCAGAGGAGAGTGGGTCATGTAGAGGCTGTCCAGCACTTGGATAAGGCCATGCCCCTATTTTTCGGTGGCCACACCCATATACAATGTCACACCCAGCTTGGCTCAAATCCTCAGAGCTAATGAAGAGATATGATATTGTAACCCATAGCAACCAATCACACGCCTTCTCTTGCACATGACCACCTGGAACTAATGGGTCATTGATTTGAGTCATAGAACCGGATTCCCACTTGCCTGTGATCCGTAGGTTTGGATACACCTGTATCTGCACCTACTTCTCCAGTCCCCCTCAACCCCCTCATTTTTAGGCAGCTAATGGCACTTACGCGTGCCATAGGCAACCTTAAGTCACCGTGTGTATATTCCCTCTTAAGTAGGAAAAATACGCACGGACAACCCCTTAGTCCTCTCTACCAGTCTAATTTACACCCCTCCCCCCCCCCCCCCCCCTCCCTCACTTTCTCCACCCCCACTTTATCTAATTATCCCCGGAGGCTGCCGTTGCACACCTCCCTTCACTTAGTCTTTGAAGACCGCATGTATTTCATCTGTGTGCCTTAAGGGCTATGTAGATTCTGTAGTAACAATGACTACGCATGTCCAGTGGCCAAAAGCATTCACTTACGCACCTAAGAAGCCTCTGCTTCTTAGGTGTGAATCCAGTCTATAGTGGCAATGTTTATAGAGCTATCAATCAATTAATACTAAATTGCTAGTAAGTAAATAAAATCAGAAGGGACGGAGAGAATATACTAAGTGGTAAATATGTCTAAAATGAACACTGAATTGGTTCATGTTACTGATTCTCCCTGGTGATGGCAAGTAATAAGGCCCAAACTAGTATTAAATATTCTCATAGTGGTCTGATACCACTAAACTCACAACAATCTTGAATGCTCTTTCCATTGTAATAATGATTTAAAAGTTTATTCTGCAAATCCTTGTGTGCATCTCAGTCACTGCACCATTCAGCGTATCTCCCAATGAAAATAATTAATTTAATCACATTATTCTTACAGAAGAAATGTTGTACAGATTTCAAAAATAGGATACATATATGTTTGTATGCAAATATTCAAAGTAGTCAATGATCCATAAAAATGTAACTTTGTTTGTAAAATATATTGCTTTCCATCCATTTTAACTAATCCCTTATATGTTTTTGATAAAATAGATTCACTCAGAAAAGGGTCAAAGGATACCATGAACATACTGTAATAAGTCAGTATATAGTTCATGTTAAAATAGCTTGGAGTATTGCTTAAACAGCACTAATTAACTACATACAATGAAGGCAGCCATATTGTGGGCGGAGCGGACATTAATGCTGATACCTCATCCCTTAAGTTACTTTTGATGATGCAGGTTCCCACAAGATGAATTCCTAAGACGCATTTGTATAACTATGGATGCTGTCCATGAAATGGCTGTCTCCGCAGCATGTATGTGAACTGTAAGAACCATCTTATCTAATTGGCCAAAAGATATTTAGGTAATCTGACAAATTCTTTTATGACACAATATTTCTGCAGCTCTTAGTTTTACTCAGTCAAGTTCGGTTTCTTGCTGTACGTCAGCAAAGTTTTCTTTTTTTAGATGGACGATTAGAAGATGTGTCATAGAATGCAACAATACTTAGAATAGAACGTTCTCAGCTGCAATAGGGAAGCATGGGACAGTATGCTGCCCGTTCATTAATGTGTTCCACAAAGGACAAAAATAAAAGTACCATGGTTCAGGATCCAGACTTATGATGCTCGGTGTGCAGGGATCTAAGAGATTATCTCTACTGTATTCAGACTTATGATCATTGGATCCTACCCAAAATCTTCTGCAGTGTCCTTACGTAAAAGTGGCATCTTTAACATGCCCTTATTATAACATTTATACACCTTTCTAGCGCACGCAGAGTACACATCCCACCCCTATACAGATGTGTAACGGAAGTGTGGCCCGTGTACTTGTGCACACCCAAACTGTGGGAGTTGTCCGTACTTTGCGATTATTAAACAAGCATTTTGTAGAAGACTGGATCCGGTCCGCGGCCAATTTAAAGGCAAAGGAAATATGCCTCACTTTACATCTGCACTACAAACTTGTAAAAATACAACCACATTAAAGGAGAAATAAATGTCTCCGACCAACAATAAATTTAACTTCATTTGAACGCTGCCGATAAATGTGACCTGACACATGTAAACGTAGGACACGGTAGAATAATTATTTCAAATGTTGAAGATGAGAACAGTAGATTCAGCTATATAGACTGTGACAGACAAACAGGAAGTTGTTGTTCCACTTCCTGTAACATTATAAACTATGTCCAGCCACAAGAACAGCCAATTTATTGGGTCAGTCGAGTAAATGCTTTGGCAAGTCCCTTAAGGCAGTGCCCAGACTCATTTGTTCACCTTTTTTATCCAATGTATATCTCTATTTTAATTAAACACAACCTTGAAATGTGATTCCGTATATAGAATATTACAGGCAAAATCACCAGCTAGCTTAAGTAACCTTTTAAAAGAAATTTAAGACAAACATACTGTCAAATTGACTGTGAACAATGTTAATTTAAATAGAGACTTTTCCAACTGTATTTATAAGAATTTTCAGTGGGTCTCCTACCTTTCTACTTTTAGTGTTAAAACATTCTAATGGGCTGCCCATGACATTTGGAGATAATAGCTGAAATCATTAGTCGACTGATTGGTTAAGATTTCGGAAATAAATCTAGGGAGATAAAAAAAAATTTGTGTATACAAATACCAACGTGGACAAATATTGGCTTAAGAGAAAGACACCGTGACAATTCAGCCTCTAGGGCAATATAAATATGTGAAGTGGTATTTAATTGTGGCAAATCAGTACTAACCCGTGAAGGGAAACTTACTGGGTTTGACGGTGCGTAAAGGTTATTATGTTAAATAAAAACAGTCTCTAACAGCAACCTCAATGTCAAAGACACGTGCAGGTTCCAATATAATGAATCAAAAACGGTTGAGGTTAGTGCTTTTGTATTAATGACCAACATTTATATGAGACACCAATAAGTTTAAACTGTAGATTGCAGAGAAGCAATGTTTATACAGTGTACGTATATGTATATACATTTATGCCATTTCAGTTATGTAAACGTAGCTTTAGGTCAGTAGAAATATTAGGGATCATAAAATGCTTACAGTACAAGTTGGCTTGTTCGGACGCCAACCTAAACTTGACAAATACAACTCTTCAATGCTCAACTATGAGGAAAATAAAATAAAATCTAAAAAAATAGAAAACTCTTATGTCAGATGAAAATATAACACTGCGTAATTCGCAATATGCGCAACCATCGAATGAGAAAATCCCACAAGCGCGCCAGAGCCGAGGGATTTGTTTTCTATTAAAAACAGAGATGAGTACTTTACCAAAAAAGCATGCATACAATCGCCGCGACCGTGCAGCGCGGTCGTCATGATCATGAACACTATAGTGAGGCAGTGATTTGGAATCATTGAATGTGAATAACTACACATTGACCAAGCTTTCCGAAGCGACAAAGTGGGGACACAGGGCCATGTCCGTCTTCTGGAGCTGTTTCAAAATACGCTTGTGGAACTTGTTGCGTACACGGTTAAATTCCATTATGTCCACGGGATCTTCTTCAATCCAGAATTTATGGAACTCGTGCATGAGAAAGCCTAGGAGATAGCGATAATTCCTGTTACTGAATTTATTCTCTATTGTTCTTCTCATATATCAAGGTTCTTACCTCATCTTAGACTGGAAGCTCCTCAGTGTAAAGCAGCTTTTCAACTTCCTTCATTTCAATTATATAGTTGAATAAGACTCTCAATGGGCTGGATCCAGACCTAGTTAAGTTCTTGAACTTAGTTACTCCTGGGCTAAACCATGGTGATTGCAGGGGGAGTCAAGGTAATTGTATTCTTTGCATGCAGTGATAAATCTTTGAATTGGTTACTGCACACAGATACTGACCAGCTTTACTATCACACTGTTATTTAGACTTAGGATAGGAAACATCACCTCTCAACTCTAATACTGTTTGCAACAGATGAAATATGACTCCCCTGCAATCAACATGGTTTAGCCCAGGAGTAACTAAGTTCAAGCACTTAACTAGGTCTGGATCCAGCCCAATATATCAGTACTGTTGATGCTGGGCCGTATTCAGAGATCCGTTATCGAGGGGAGTTCTGTGCGTATTTTTAGGATCGGATCAACTGCTTACATAGACTATACACACGTAAATACGGACGTACATGTGAATCGCACTTGGGGACATATGCACGGAATCAGACGTACGGAAACATTTACATAAAAATGGGTGGGGGGGACATTTAATTGAACGCATGGAGGCGCAGTTATCAAGAATCGCACGGACGGTGCACATATACGCATGTGCACACGGAAAGAACAGAGTGATCTAGGGACTCGTAAGTCACCGACAGTACGTCCAGGAGAGAGGAGTGTCAGAGTTATTGGTGGGTGTTTCCTTGCTCCGGCCGTGCGTATAATTGCGTACATAAAAAAAAAAATGGATCTCTGAATACGCCCCGATAACATTATTTAAACTAAAGGATAACAATACTTATTATTGATCAATCATGAGCACTGTTACAAAAAAAAACCTCTGCACACTAACAATTCCTTTCTATGAATTCCAGAGGCCGGCTGGGTTCAGGACAATGGGCACATTTGTATCTAAAGAAAATCCAGGATTTAGTTGCCGGTAAGAAAGGGCCCGTTTTCGACAATGATACAGCCAAATACGTCATTTCAGCTGTACCACGGCCGACTGCTTTTTAATTGTGAAAAAGTACATTCCAGAACAATGACCATGTCGAGTGGTCTTATTTCAACAAGGTAAAGTACCCGTTAGGTTAAAGTTAGGCTCTGGAGATAGGAGGGTTAGGGTTAGACTGCAGTACAGGAAGGGTTAGGGTTAGGCTCAGGAAAGTTGAGGGTTAAGGTTAAGCAGTGGGATGAAGATGGCTAGCATTACGGGAGGGTAAGGGTTAGGCCGTGGGGCATAAAGGGTTAAGATAAGGCTGATAGAAGGGGGGGTTAGGGTAAACATCCTACCTATCATCCTTAGAGCAACCAGATCTTGATTCATCACGTTGTCTTGTAAAAAAAATCACGACTGCATTGCTGGCAATCACAATCCTCAAATTGTCCCAATGATAGACATAACCGGGAAATTATGAGAGTGGGATCTAAATGGATTTTGTTGCTGTAATCTTATTTTTGACACTGATACAGCCAACAGCTGAATTGTGGCTGTATTGGTATATTAAGGTTTCACAAAGAATACTTAGAATGTTCTTATTTCGGCAAGGTATTTTGCCCAGGGATGGTTAGGGTTAAGCTATAGAGTGAGGAGGGTTAGGGTTAGGCTATGGAGAGGGGAGAGCTAGGTTGTGGAGAAGGGAGGGTTAAGTTTAGGCTAAGGGACAAGAATGGTTAAGGTAAGGGGAGGGTTAAGGTTAGGCTGAGGAACAGTGATGATTAGGGTTAGAATAAATAAAACTTACCTGTTGCCACTGGACTCTTTGGAGAGACAGCCTTCACGGGAACAACGCTGTCTCGCCGTAAACTGTAAAAAACTGATGCTGGTCGTCACTTCAATGCCGCAAAGTGATCTATCTTTTGACAGATCATCGATGCAGCGAACTACACCTGGCTCTAACAGCCCAGCCCAGACCAGATATTGCAAAAACTGAAGCTTATAATTATCACGCTGTATTGGCTAATTTATAGGGCAAACATGTTTTACTATAAAAGCAATGAAACATTAAATAAGAGACAGGAGAACTAAGCACTAAAAACTTACAGAAAGTTTGCTGGAAATGATGCAAGGATGGAGCTTCCGGAGCCACGTTGTACAGATGGGTCTTCAGGGCCCCACTTATCAGCAGGTTGTAGGCCAGATCAGTGATGTTAATCCCAACAATGGCGAATGAGTAACTGCACGACATGAAAAAATTAGTTGGTGAATAGGGTACATATGGCAAACACTAGAAAAATACTACACTCTAAAGCTTCGCACGCACTACAGCGTTTATAAGTCCGTTCATCCAATTATCTAGTGTTTCAGGCCAATTATTGCTGTAGTGTGTGGTCACAATGGATATGCCAAATACCTGATAATCAGCCCAGAAGGATACGATTATTTGATTTTTAGGCAAGACTAAAATATGTTGGCTGCAAGCTAAAAAGATTATGATAATTTGTGTTGACGTAAGCACCTATGAAGAGGTGACCTTGAAGTTGGTTCAAAGTCCTCACCGATTTGGAAAGTCACCTACAAATCAGAACTACTACACCAAGGCTGGTCACAGAAGAGAGGTCAGCCTCCATCAACCACTACCAGTCATGACCCTACATAGGTATATGGAGATGGAGTAGTCAGTTTCCCAGAATCCTTTTCTACATTCCCCAAAGGTCATGATCTTTTTGTTCCAGACACCAGCCAAACCCGAGTAGTACATTTTGACAAAAAACTCAAGCCAACTGATGCCACCATCAACCAACAATATAAAAGAAGAATAAGACAGTTGAGTCCAAAGCCTAAAAATTACGTTTTTTGCCCTGAATTAACATTTATTTATGCTGCTATTTGACGCAAAAGACTGTGGGACAGTGTTATTCAGGAGGTGAAGGTGTGAAGGTGTTTGAGGAAAGTTTTGTGGGAGCTGCATTTTCTTCCAGCAAAAGACCTACAGTTTGCTCATACAGATAAATTGCTGAAAAATCAGTGGGATATCTTGTGCACCAGGTTTAAGGTGTAAAATTTACATTTTGAAATGATTTAAGTTTAAATACAAGACATGGTTCTCCTAAAGTAGATCCTCCAATATGACTCATTCCACTAGGTGCAAAACTTTGTCACTCCCTGCTAAGAAACTCTGCTTTCCGAAACTGGGACATCCGAAAGTTCCTTTTCGGATGTCCCTATTTCGAATATAGCGGAGTTTTTTTTTTATGGGTGAGTATGCCGTTCAGCATACTTCACCCATTCACCTTTGGAATCGGCGATATTCCTCCGCCGCACCTCCGCCACTGATATCGCAGGACCAAGGGACAGGTGAGTAAACTATCTGTGCGGGGTAGCGAGGGTTAGGGTCAGGCTGTAGGGGAGGGATGGTTAGGGTCAGGCTGCAGGGGAGGGAAGGTTAAGGTCAGGCTACGGGAGATGGAGGGTTAGGGTCAGACTGCCGGGGAGGTAGGGTTAGGGTCAGGCTGCGGGAGATGGTGGGTTAGGGTCAGGCTGCAAGTAAGGGAGGGTCAGAGTCAGGTTGCCAGGAAAGGGGGGTTAGGGTTAGGGTAGTGAGAGGGGAGGGTTGGGGTTAGAATTAGGGAAAGGAGTGGGGACTATTTTTACTTACCATCTCAGAGCTTTCGGTGCTCCGTGAATCAATTGCTATGCTGGGAGGAAACGGATGATTTGAAAATCAGCCGTTCGGACCAGAGCCCCAAAACCTGTACAAAATACTCTGTTCCTACGCTTCCACACATCAGCTAATTGGACTATTAGAGGTCCCTGTTTCTGAGTTTGGCAAACACTGCTCTACATAGTGTTTCAGATTCTGATTCAGAGCTGCACTTACGCCTTTTTTAGGCACAAGTATAGAGCAATATCATGTTGAACTGCAGCAGGAGGCATAATTAAATTGTAAACGATGAATTAGAATTGAGAGGTCTTATTTATAAATCAGGGCTGGAAGTGAGGGGGTATGCGGGGGTACGCCATACCGTCACTTCCCCCACAGATTTAACTGAAAAGCTATAAACCTACATTCACTTCTACTATAGCTATATTTTCATATTTTCATTCTAAATTTCAACTTCGACCACTGTTATAGATTTAACATAAAGTTATGCAGTATGTGAGTTCTATGTGCAAAAGTAATGTATTTTCCCTGCATGCAAAAGATTTAAAATGAACTTACTTTGTAAAATGGTTTCAACCGAGCTGTACACTTGCACCTGTTTTGCCCTTACTGCCAAACTCCATATTAGCCCCTATGTATCTATCTAAACTGTACACAGAAAACCTGAACAGTGGAGCTTACAGTTATGAAATGTAGTGAGCTAATAAACCTACCCAATAGCCTTGTCAAACTTTTTCATCTCCCATTCTGTTTTGCTGATTTTACTGGAAAGAGAGATAGAATAAATTGATAACACGGTAAAATAAAAGCATATGCACTATCATAAAGGTGAATACATATTACCTTGTTAGTATTAATAAAACATTTTTACTATTTATAACATTGACCATAATTAGATCTTAAAATACACCGATGATAACCACATTTGAAAGACATATGCAAGTCAGAGCTCCCCACATTTAGATGAATGAATTTGGGATAAAATGTCACTTCTCTATTTCGGCACATAGCTGCCATTCCAGCAATCACTATTCTGACAGCGATACAGCTGACAAGCTAATGTCGGCCGTATCATTTTATACAGGATTCAAGTTTGGATTTCGGCACAGCAGTAACTCCTCCCGTTACCTGCTTTGTGTTACGATCATCCTCTGTCATGACCTGTCTCATCCACTAGAGGCCTCACATTCTCCCTCTCCAGCTGCATTGCAGTTTTGAATTCCACCTGTTCTGGCCTGTGTCTATCAGATGATTGCAGTGCATTAACTGAGATCCCATGCACCTGTCCAGTCTTCATTTAAACCAGCTACTCACACACTCCTGTGCTGGTTCATTAAAGTTATGTTGCCGGTCCTGTCTGGTCTTTGCTCCTGTGTTCCAGCTCCCTTGTCTCTGTGAGGTTCCTGGGTTTATCCTTGTGTCTCAGCTATTCTTTGTGTGTACAGTTATTTTTCCTGGACTGTCTCCTGGTATCTCCTCCAGTATCCACGTGTTCAGTGTTGCATATCCCCACCGACTTTCTGTTACCTTTGCTCATTTATGCACTTCAGTATATCTGTTATACAGTGACACAGTTCCAGCATTATCTGCCATGAGGACCACAGTATCTGCATATCTTTAACATTGCTCCAGTATTACCTGTCTGAGTCTTCTGTCAATAAACTCTGTTGGTTTGCATTATCGGATGGGTCGGGATTATTGTAATTCTGAACATACATATCGGAATTACCATATCCGATTAGACAGGTGTTGCGGTAACCAGTCCATCGAATGCCAATTAGCGAATGCTGCAGGCGTTTCAGTGCCAGCATGTTAACTTTAGAATTCACATCACCGGACTGGCAAGCCACAAGTCTCTATTTCGTTAATGATTTTGGGCATATCTCTGAGCACTCACTATGGAGCATACAGTAGCTCAACACACAATTTCGCTTTGGTGGCTTGACCCACAGCATAGCTCTGCCTATGTATGAATGATGCGTATAAAGAGCAAGTATTTTGGATATTTTATCTGCGTGCAGATCTTTATCCACTACTATGGAAAACAATGGTGAGCTGTATATATATTTTAGTTAAGAGATTTATTGGTCCGATTCAGCCTTCCAAGTTTTTTTCCAAACGTCTGTGGATCTCAGTCGGACTGCGGAAGGTTTATCCTATTGCGCACACACCAATTCCAATTTATTGGACCTCATTCTAAACCAGCTTAAGGAGAAATGACCATTCTGATAGAAGAGTGCACGTTCTCTCTTATTCATAGTGAATGTACAGTGTAAGTGGTCCTGCTCTCTGTGGATGGACCCAAATTCCTGTGCTACCACATTGGTACACATTTGGGGTCGTATCAAGAAGTCTGCTGTTGTATCAAGAAGTCTGAGTTCAAATAGCGGACTGCCATGCGATCCTAATTTCCATATGGGCGAGGGGTGACCACACCCTTCGCATGTACAGTACTGTCCTAAAATGTAATACAAATAACTGTATATAAAGACTTACTGTAGACTTACGAGCACTTACTGTACAAAAAGGATTCAGCATATCTGAGCTAGAAGCCTGAGGAAGTTCTTGTGCGCTGTATTAAAATACAGACACTTTTGGCATATAGAAAGCCGTATTCAGAGAACCTTTTTCACTGCAATTTCCGTGCGTATTTTTAGGTACATTTCAACTGCGCACGTGTAATAACTTTGTGCACGTACTTTACCTAGATTATACGCAATAAGTGCCTCATGGATGGACTTGTAAATCGGACTTGGGTACATACGTCTGGGTATGCGACACAAAAATCTGCACGTGAAAATTTAAATAACAACGGGCACGGGGGGGGGGGCATTTAAATGAAGGTATGTGGGCGTGACTGACATGAATCGCACGTATGGAGGACACATACGCACGCAACTGCTCACGGAAAGTTTCAAGTGGTCAATGGAGGCGGAAGTCAACTACAGCACGGCCAAGAGAGGGGTCATGGGTGTTCCTTTATGGAAATGGTTCTCTGGATACAGCCCAGAGTGTGGAAAACACCCACATTTCTTAATTCTGGATCCGGTCCTTGATTCAGAAAACTTAGGCTAAGCCTTCGCTGTCTCTAGACGGTACATTCCAGGGGGAGAGGTTAGAGTGTAATACATAGATGTCTTGATAGCTCAGCTCAGTTCTTGCTGATTTATCATAATATTTTATTTGTGGATCCAGTCACATGAAAAACGATATAGCCCGGATCCAGCGATATGTTATATGCTTGTCACAATTAACAAATGTGCTGTATTAAAAATAATTGATTACCCCTGGTTGTCCATGGCATTTAAACAATGCATAATAACTTGCTTTAACTCATAATTTTTATTTTAATAGTTTATATTTTTACAGTCAGGTGTAGCTACACCATAGGTTTCCAAACCAGTCCTCAAGGCTCCCCAACAGTGCATGTTTTCTAGATCTCCCTACAGAAAAAGGTATATAATTATACCACCTGTTGATCTTTTAAACAGTCAATAATGAACACACCTGTGCTCCAGAAAGGAGATCTGGAAAACATGTACTGTTGGGAAACCTTGAGGACAGGTTTGGCACTTGACACTGAGCTAAATTATTCATCTTGCCTAATCTAGCAATATACTTTCCTACCACTAGATGGCACTTCTAATGTAAAGGCAAGTCTCTTTAGATGTTAGGCTTTTCTTTCATTATGCATTCTGTCTGCAAGCAAAGACTGGAACAAATAAAGAATATTATATAAAAATATACAAGTATTGATTTTATCGGTAATAAAATACACCTCACAAGGTGATATTTCTTATAAAACAAGTCTATTACACCTCTGTACAATTATAAAGTCAACAAAGGTTGTTGCAATGGGCCATTATACAATAGACCGCTTTAAATGCAATATGATTGAATTCCATTCACTTCTAAACTCCCATGATATCACTTTTAATGTTTAAAAATAAACTTAATTAAGCAAATTGCAGGACTTTATTTCAATTGATAATCCTGGACCGGATCCAGACTTCTACAAAATGGTCATTCTCCACTCGCAAGGAGTGCAGGAGCACACACTACACTCCAGATCCAGACTTCCGTTACTGAAGTGCTTCAGAAGGCCAGACAGGGGGGAACGGGATGCATGTAAGGTGGGAGGGGGTATGCTAATTGTACAGTGAAAACTGGTGTCCACTTTATGTACCGGTATATCCAGATTTCTGTAGAGCCCCCATTTTACACGGGAATGGTGAAGAAATATTAAGGTTGGGTTCTGTGACATAACTCTCTTGCATGTGAATGGTTACAAGCCCAGGAGGGGTGTGGATCGCAGCTGAGAACGGCCCTTTTTCACCTGAAAGAGAAGCAATCAATCGACGGCAGAAAGAACACACTGTAACGATTGGTGAGTATATATGTAACTCCAACCCTTAACCTAACCCTCCCCTTCCATTACCCTAACACTCCCCTTCCCCGCAGCCTAACCCTAAAACTCCCCTCCCCGCAGCCTAACCTTAACACTTCCTTCTCTGCAGCCTAACCCTAAAACTCCCCTCCCCGCAGCCTAACCTTAACACTTCCTTCTCCGCAGCCTAACCCTAAAACTCCCCTCCCCACAGCCTAACCTTAACACTTCCTTCTTCGCAGCCTAACCCTAAAACTCCCCTCCCCGCAGCCTAACCCTAAAACTCCCCTCCCCGCAGCCTAACCCTAATACTCCCCATAGAGTCCTACGCACCTGTCCTGACGATGTGGCGTGTCTGCGGCGGTGCAATGGGTCTGCGGTGGGGTTTCTGAAGAATGAATGGGTATATACGCCAATCGGCATACTGACCATTCATCAAAAATTTAAAAAGAGCGCTACTTTCGAAATAGAGAGAGATGAAAATGAGCTTTCGTCTGTCTCCATTTCATAAAAATCAGTCTCGCAACAGCGACTGCCTCCCCCAAGGAGTTAGGATACAGTGGTGATTTGGCTTCGGACCCCCGCTGCTACTGCGCTTGGCACTACGATTGCCGCAGCACCGGAGGTCTGGATCCGGTCCCTTGTTTTGTGTGTGTAATACACAGATTTTCTCCTGACTTTCTGTTAAAGATATCAAGCCAAGTGCTGCGACTGCTCCATTTATTTATTTAGTGCTGAACATTGACAAGGGACCTGATCCAGAGCTACGATGGTACACTGAGCGACGCTCGCCCTTGCCCCAGCGTATTAACACACGCTTATGCCGACTGAAGGCTACCCTAACTTCAGCTGGCGTAAGCTATTGTTAATACACTGGTACAGTGGTGTTAGTATGCTAACGAAGCCCTCCCAGCCTCATTACCCTCCCTCCCCCCGCCTATCTGCACTAACTGCAGCGTAGTAACGGAGGGGAACGCCCCCTCCAGCGTTAATACGCTGCTGCTACGGACGCCTGATCCACGATCAGGCTTTTCCATCGCTACGCCGGGCAACATCTTTTTAGATGATCTTACGCTTACGCTGACGGAGGTTTGGATCAGGCCCAAGGATAACAGCATCTCAGGCAGACTAATGAGTTATAGTTTATGCTGTTTCTATTCTCTGTACTGAACATGGTCTGTGGGAGTAAGGCCTGACTTTTACCCTTGTTAAAAAGAGTAATTCTATGTCAAGCAATGCATAACAGACCTATTCTAAAGCCCAGCTGGCTGCAGTGCTGAAAACAAGGTGAATGTCAATGATAACCTTAAAGTGCTCCACTGAACACATGAAAGTGAAATGACTTTCAGCAACTAGATTTAATGAAGTAGAAGGTGTATGTGAGTAATATATAAACAGTAAGTGCAGCTGTGCTGACTGCACTCCTCTATAACAGGAGTGTGCCTGGGACAAGATGAAGTGTCCCCTAAACTCCATTAGGTGTGCAGGGAGGACAATGCTAAATTTACAAAGTGGGCTGGTTTTAAGGGTTTTAAGTGTTCCGCGCGGATAAGTGGTCGTACAGGCTGCTGATCCGCACAGGACACGTAAGGAGGTAGATTTATGGCAGCGGATTTTGTCTAAAGACTGCACAAGAAAGGGGAATGACAGGGGAGTTCACTCCCTTCTTCCCTGCAGAGAGCGAGACCTCTGTGTGCGTGGTCTGGGTCCTGTGTGCAGTTAGGATGGAGGTTGTAGGTGTAAATGTTATGAAGCTGGAGGATATAGTAACCTAGATGCTGCATATCACTCCGGTTCATAAGAAGCTGCAATGGTTCAGCTCATAGTTTGAGAGGAACACGTCTTGTCCCTCTGAATCAGTGAGGTTACAGATAAAACGGACAACCTCATCCGACAGTTACCCTCGTCCTCAATCCAATTTAAATTACTCCGTCTCACCAACAATCCCATTAGACAGCTCAAACCTCACACTGAAATCCTATCCTTTTCATACTGTTGTACCGAGTAATCATCTATGATAACAATTTCTGTCTACAAGGCTTCTCCTGAGTCTACAAAACTTCTCCCATTCCTGTGCTCAACGCTCTTGGAAAAGCCATCTCTTTACTTCAACATTCAATGCTCCGATCTGTCTTTACCTTAATGCCAGCAACATTGACTTTGCTGGTCTCACATCTACACTTACTCATTAAGGTCCGGATTCACAGTTACTACACGTGCACAGTAGCTCAATGCTTAAAACAACGTACTTAAGACGAAAACTACGTAACTGTAAATCCGGACCTAAATTCTAAGCTTTCTAATAAACAGAACACTCTGTAGATCATTTTATTGGTCCATCAAAAGGTAGTAAGGAAGTTGTAATCCATGGATCAGGTACTGTATCACGCCTATAATGACAATGGATTTTTATTTTTATTTTGAATGCATTTGTGGTTGGAGCTTGCTGGTTATTGACGGTAACGGTGAAATCAGCCACTCAAAAAGGCCACGGGTTTCAGGAAATTGAGGGATGCTTTGTTACCAGGACAAGAGGACAGGTTCATAGACATGATACCCACCATCTGGTGGTATAGGGAAAGTTCTTGGTTATGTAGCTTCCCGGGTACAATAATAATTATCAAAAACATGTCCGCATTTATGAACAAATATGAAGTTACATCACAATCACTTTTTCATTTAGAGGTATTGAAAAACAAACAAACAATATTAGTTGACGGAGCACAGATTTTATACACAAAAAGCACCACAAGACCACAACACCACAACATGCAACACAAAAGAAGCACAAATAATTGTAAAGAACTTAATGAAGGCTGCAATCACACCGAAAACGTGAAGTTTAAGGGGCTGATCCAGAGTTTGAGCAGAAAAACAAATGCAGGTGCGAGTCTTTACAAGAGAGTCTTTTACATGTTGCAAGGTGAGGGGTGAACGAACAACGTCTTCTGTATGCAAGAGAATACATTTCTTCTGCTTACGGCACACAATACTGAATTTTAGACTAATTTAGAGCTGATCTAGGACCTGTCATTTTTTTATTCTTTTTTTGTTTTGTATATTTTACATTTGCACTTTGTGGGCTGGAACCAGACTTAAGTGCTTGAAATTAGTTACCCCTGGGCTAAACCATGTTGATTGCAGGGGGAGTCAAGGTAATTGTATTCTTTGCATGCAGGGATATATCTTTGAATTGCTTACTGCACACAGACACTGACCAGCTTTACTATCACACTGTTATTTAGACTTGGGCTGGGAAACATCACCTCTCAACTCTAATACTGTTTGCAACAGATGAAATATGACTCCCCTGCAATCACCATGGTTTAACCCAGAACTAACTAATTTCAAGCACTTACTTACCGCAACCTAATCTAAACTGTTTCCTAACCCTAACCACCTCCCTCCCACAGCCTAACTTTAACCCTCCTTTAACCATCCTTGTAGTGCAGCCTAACCCTGACCCTCCCCTAACCTTAACCCTCCTCATCCCACATCCCACCCTTAATCCTGCCTTCTCTGCAGCCAGATCCTAACTATCCCTGGGAAAGGTTACCTTGTCGAGATAAGAACTTTAGATATTCTACCCAATCCGATAGAGAAATATTCTTTACTAAAGATCTGTCGGTACTGATACAGCCATGATTAAGTGGATGGTTCTATCAGTATTGGAAATGTGATGGCAACTATATTAATTTGCACTGCATTGGGGGCAAATTAAAACAACTTGTGTGCAGGACATTTTTTTCCGGATTACCCTAAAGTTGAGAGAAGAGACATCACCCTGAACTCCTAATCTCTCTCGCCCTGCAGCTCACTATGGTTTTTGTAGAGGTGCAGATGTTTCTTTTTTTTTTTGGGCCTGGATCAGCCCCTTCTACTGTAATGTGTATCTGAGGCTTTACACGACCCACAACAACATACAGGGCTTGTTCACATGACAGAGGTGGCTGAACAGTAATGCATCTTTGGGTAGAAAATTCTAATATAAATTTAAAGCAAAATTGTAAATAAAATATACGTATACCTGAAATCCTCTTTACTGACATCCCTTTATTTGAGAAATATACAGGGGGAAACAAAATAAAAACCAAAATAATTGGTAATAACATAAATATGTAATAAATAAAGATGTACAATGTCAGTGCAGGTACACAGCATAACACAACTATGGAGAGAAGCAGATGGACCGGATCCAGACCCCCCGAATCTGCGGCGCTAAGAAGTCCCGAGCGTGCAAGGGGGAACCCACTCCTCTCGCACCAGCAGACTTACGATAACATCACCCCACCACTTAGAATGGGGAAGGCATGGAAGCCTGGATAGGTGGGAGGTATTGCAATTGTACTGTAAGAGTGTTATTCAGTCCTTATGGTACAATTCACAACTCCCACCTAGAATAAACGCTGTACGCACCCCTCCCCCTCGTAGGAAACACTCCCTGTACGGAAGTCTAGATCAGGAGGATCCAAACCTGTAATGGAAAAGCAGCCCTTTTATGGATCCAGTACATCGTGCCTGATCCAGAATAATAACGTCACCTGACTTTAGGAGGGGGGTTTAACTTGTACAGTATGGGCTGGTTTAGGCACTTCCGTATGACAGAGCGTTCCATACACACAGCGGTCTGTACAGAGAGGGTAAGGTAGTGTTATAGACATGTAAGTCAGCTAAAATCCGCATGTGAGAGGAGGGTGCACCAGCCTCTGTGCGCACGTGAATCGCACGTAATCTGAATCAGGCCCATTGTGGGGAACATCACTCTATCTGTCTCTATCTATATCTGTTCAATTGCATTATGCCTCCATAGAGAAAGCGCATCAAGCAATGTACTGCACAACACACATTGTCATCACTGTAAAAGGGGACACCTCCTGCTACATCTTGGTAAAAGATATAAGGCCCATATTCAGAGTACTGGGTGTATAACATATATGTCCGGTGTTTAGCGATTTTTACTACTGCGCATGCGTAGTCATTTTTTTTACGTAATCTACAAATCTTTTTTTACATAGATTGCGTAAATGCGGTCTTTCAGACCACATTTATGCAATCTACGTAAGAAAAAGATACATAGATTACGTAAAAAAAAAAAATGACTAAGCATGCGCTGTAGTAAAAATCGCTAAACGCTGGACGTATATGTTATACGTCTGGTACTCTGAATACGGGCCTATATGTTCTATGCTGGATATACACTACACATGAATCCTAGTGATCTGCATGATCGTCCCATCTTAATGGGATCAGAACATCAGTCATCAGACTGAACGATCCGATGATCAGGTCTAAGCCTTTTTGTACTGTCATTTCCATAGTCTGCAGACCTTCGGAGGACAGGAGACTTACACAATTCATTTACGTAAGCCCCCTGTTTCGGAACAGCTGCGCATACGTGTACCAGATGTTACGACTATACAAGTACTGACGTACGTACATTTATACTTATGAGAAAAGAGGTTTACCCCTCATCTACAATGGCCGTATCCTCACCATACAGACGGGGATCGCCATGTAAACGAAGGATCGGGCAGGGAAGCCCCGTTACGACTAGGTCTGCGGCCGTACATAAAGCGTGCGGGGGTCTGGATCTGGGCCCTGGCCACCAGTTAATAGTTGAATTGGATCGAATCATCACTTACGAATCCTTTGCAATCAGATCTGCAATCTGGTCAATGCATGGGAATGAGGGAAAATCAGGAGAAAGGATCTGGGGGTAGATCCAGAACTAAGTACGTTACCGTATTTCCGCTAGCCGGTGACGTAAAAGCGCTATTTTGTGTGTACTGCGCATGCGGCAGATTTTACGCCATGTAACTCTGACCGCACGTACCAGCCTGGTTTCTATGCGTAACTATGAACGAGGAGGCGTGACAACCATACGACACCTGTAATTACGCTTCGGAGGTGGGGGGAGGCATTTAAATCCTACAGTCTGGGTGCGCTTAGGCAGGTACGTATGTGAAGCCTTTACGTACGTCAGTAGTTACGCTGTGTAAATTTAAGGTAGCGTTTGGCAAGCATAAAACGGGCAAAGTACGTATGTGCGAGGAGAGTGCATAGAAAATACGCTAGTGTAAATACGCTACGCAATGAAACGTAATGGGTCTGTAGTGTGTAGCAATGAGGCTTATACAATACTATATAAATATTACTGAATACTAATACAATGGGGAAGGTCCAGAGTTTGGGAGTAAGGACTAAACAGGCGTAAGTGTAGACCTCTGCTACATCATGCTGCAATAGGGGGGATGCCAATGAATTCACATTTCTTTTGCATGTAGAGAAAATGCTTTGCTTTTGCATATAGACCTTAAATACTGCATAGCTTTATGTTTAATCTCTACGTTACAGTTAAGTTAGGAAACTTCACCTCTCAACTCTAATTCTGTTTTCACTGTTTAAAGTTGCCCCCATTTGCAACATGGCTTTGCAGAGGTGTATAGTTACACCTGTTTTGCCCTTACTCTCAAACTATGGGCTGGATCCAGACTTAAGTGTTTGAAATTAGTTACTCTTGGGCTAAACCATGTTGATTGCAGGGGAAGTCAAGTTAATTGTATTCTTTGCATGCAGGGATATGTCTTTGAATTGCTTACTGCACACAGATACTGACCAGCTTTACTATCACACTGTTATCTAGACTTGGGATAGGAAACATCACCTCTCAACTCTAATACTGTTTGCAACAGATGAAATATGACTCCCCTGCAATTAACATGGTTTAGTCCAGGAGTAATCATTTCAAGCATTTACTTAAGTCTGGATCTATGTCTCAACCCCCATAGAGACATAAATAAAGCATCACACCCATAAACCAGTAAAGTGAATTGTACTCAATTAGACAATTGTTTAAAATAAATCTGCAGCTTATCAATTCACTAGGAGCCAGCGCCAGTCATGTTCTTCATAATCAGTCATTTTTGTAGGTTGTATCGATATTCCAACAGAGCGGATTAATTATAAATAGTGACATATGCCGCAATGTGGTCACAGGTTGCCAATATAAATAGAAATTCGTGAGAGATGAACCCACACAATGCGCCCAATAAGCACCTGTAATGTCACTGGTTCATAGGCAGGGCAACTGAAAATCATCCTTACACCCAGTGTGGTCTTGACCATCAATTATATGGTACACACCCCTGGCAAAGATGGCACATAGTCTGTTAGGAGTGTGAACTTACGAAGCAGAAGACTGCAGAAGGGGGGTATTATTCTGCATCTCCTTCTCCCACACTCCGCATAGCTCATATTAAGTGGATCTGTATTAAACTTCCTGCCACCGCCTTATGTTATCACGTTCGTTGGCGTAGCGTATTTACGCTATCGTAAGTACTATGCACTCCCCTAGGCACTCACCTCGCTCGTACGTAATTTACTCGATTTACGTTTGCCAAACCCCACCTCAACTTCTCCAAGCGTAAGTACAGACGCACGTAATGGATTGACGCACGTAACGGCCTAACCCGGCCGATTTAAATGCCGCCCTCCGTCTACAAAGCGTATTTCCGGGTGTCGTATGAATGACACACACTTTCGTTCGTATTTACGCTGAAGTTACATATGATCAGAGTTACGTTGCATCTGCCGTGCGCATGCGCAGTACATACTAATTGACTATTTACGACAGCGGCTAGCGGAAAATCGCAACCGTACATAGCTCAGGATCTGGCCCAATGTTTGGTTCAGACCATAATCTAAACATCTGTCAGCCTTCATAAACAGAGGTACATTAACAGGTGATACAGATTTAGTACCATACAAAAATGTGGTTAGTACTTCTGCCTCATATCATTAAGGTCCTGAGCTACATTCCTGGACAGGGCCTTATCTGCGCGGGATATGTTCTATATCTATTCTCCCTGTGTCTGTGTGGGTTTCCTCTGGATACTCCAGTTTCCTCCCGCAGCACAAAAATATGCTAGCAGATTAATTGGCTGCTTGCTAAAAACATTGGGCCGGATCCAGAACTACGTCCGTCTTCCATAGCCGGACGTAATTCAATGAACAATAGCTACTGCGCATCCGTAGTAGCTATTGTACGTAATCTGCGTAACGTTTCGATACGTAGATTGCGTATATGTGGTCTGCATATACGCAATCTACGTATCGAAACGATACGCAGATTACGTACAATAGCTACTACGCGTGCGCAGTAGCTATTGTTCATTGAATTATGGAAGACAGATGTAGATGTAGAAGACAGATGTAGTTCTGGATCTACCCCATTAACCCTAGTCTGTGTCTGTCTGTCTGTCTGTCTGAATGTGAGCTCCAAAGGGGAAGGGACTGATATAAATAACAAAAACATTTATAGCAATTGTACGGCACTGTGGAATTAGTGGGCTCCATAAATGGTAAATGATGATGATCCTTTCATACAGTATAAATTATACATTATTTCAACTATTGTAAAAATTCAATGTCACACACAATCTTTACCTGCACTTTGGCTGAAGAGAGTCAGACAGTATTTGTAGAGCTGAAGTGGTATCTTTTTCTGCAAAATATCTAAAGGGAACAAGAGGAAAACATTGTTCACAATCAGACACACACACACTGGGACACCACAATTACTTCCCCCTCAGCAAAATATGAAACTGACACTGACCATACACAAGACATACCAAGAGAGACTAGAGGAACGAATCATGTATAGCTTGGAGCAGAGAAGGGAGAGGGGGACATGATAGCAGCTTTCACATACATCATGGGGTAAAGCCAGGTAGAGGAGAGTGGCACTTTCAGGGAGAGACATATGTGTATAAACTGGAGAGTGATAGGTTCAGAGGAATTATGCATAAAAATGACGTCACTGAAAGGGTGATAGATAAGTGGAATAGCCGCCCATCTGAGGTGGTAGAGTCTAAGGACCGTATTCGCACTTAAAAGTGAGTTAGGTGGGGATAGAACCGCACCTAAAGCCCCCGTCCTGCCCCAACCAGCCCCCATTTTTAGTAACCTTATGGCACTTAAGAGGCCCTTAGTGCCTAATATGGTCTAGGGTCTGTGTGGTTTTAAAAATAAAAATGGGCAGACTAGATGGGCCATGTAACTCTGATCTGCCGTCACTTTCTATATTTTATTTAATCCTCTATCCCCCAATATGAATTACTATGCATACGTAGTAGCTTATTTATGCGATCTACATACCATTTCTGTACCTAGATTGTGTCAGCGCGGTCTTTAGAAATTATTTTAAGAATTGGGCTGCCACGCATGCGCTTACCCAATTTACATACAGAAATGGTACGTAGATAGCGTATATAAGCTACGACGCATGCGTAGTAGCTCAATTCTTAAAACAACTTACGTAAGACAAAACTACATAACTGTGAATCCGGACCCTTGTTCTCACCATGCAGGACACACCGCATATACTTACACCAAATTGTACAGTCCCAGAAGACCCATGCCTCTAAAATCTGTTTTTGGGTCATCGCCTTGGAAACCAATTTCGCACCACTGCTTCGAGACCCGCGCTTCCAAAGGAACACTCGGTTTCAGCATTTTCCACAGCTGTAAATTGGAAATGAATCTTATCATAGGATAGATTTATGCTTCTTATCTAGAACATTCACATTAAATAAAACATCAGTTGCAATTTACATGGAAAATTCCAGCCAATGCAGCCAGTGAGTGACAGTGAGGAGAAATACATAGTTACACAACACTAAGAAAAAGAAAAACAGAGAAAAGTGGGTAATATATGAAAAGCGTAATTTCAAGAGTAATTCTGGGGAATTTGTCCTGCAGATATTTACGTAGGTTTTCTATGAGTTCTCGGCCCACTCGTCCTCTTCAAAGACATACTGTACAGGTACAATAGGGTGATTGGCACATACTGTACAGGTACAATAGGGTGTTTGGCACATACTGTACAGGTACAATAGGGTGTTTGGCACATACTGTACAGGTACAATAGGGTGATTGGCACATACTGTAGAGGTACAATAGGGTGATTGGCACATACTGTACAGGTACAATAGGGTGATTGGCACATACTGTACAGGTACAATAGGGTGATTGGCACATACTGTAGAGGTCCAATAGGGTGATTGGCACATACTGTAGAGGTCCAATAGGGTGATTGGC
>WWET01000963.1:403227-413603 GCA_011038615.1 Limnodynastes dumerilii
CACCAGGCACACCCCGTGCGCACGCCTATGTCCAATAGGGTGATTGGCTTGTGTATGTGTGTCTGGATGGAGAGAAATAAAGACTGTGAGCTGTGTTCATAGATACGTTTTTGCATGGGTTGCGTGCGTATTTTTAGAATCGGATTAACTGCACGTGTAGTGACTTTTTCCACGCAAATTATGTAGTATTTATGTACGTAACTCCTCTTGTGAAACGCACTTAGAGACATACGTACAGGGGGGCGTGGTTGTCTTCCGTACGAAGTTATGTGAAAGTGGGCGCGGTTAGTAAGATACACATGTACGTAAGTAACATACGTGAATAAGTACACACGTAGAGATAAGGGTGTCCTATGGAGGCCTAAGTCCATGTTAGAGGAGTGTCATGGGTGTTTCCTTGCTAAGTGCATGTGTAAAAACGCGCACTTAGTAAACACGGATCTGTAAATCCGGTCCTGTAACCTAAGTAGGCTAGAGACTCATGTAAATGGTTAATTATTACCTGTAAAGCAATGTGTAATGTCTACATACTATGTAAATAACTGTTATTAATATTATTAATGCAAATAATAATTGGCTGTTACAAAGGTCGTATGTTTGGATTGGATTGTGGCTTATTTCGCGTTCTGGCAATTCGCACGCGTCTGATAACCGATCAGAGTGCCTAGCGACCTCTCCAGAGGAACTAACCGGATCCAGAATTCCGAAAAAGGGGCTTTTTCAATCGCTAGGATAGGAAACCACTTGCTTTTAGCCTGTGCACACACATGGGCCGCAATGCTAGTACTGATATGGATCCTCTGGAACCAGACTTTCATACTGGAAGTGTTACCGATAGTGGGACAGGCTGGGAAGTGGCACTAGACTTCTAATGTGTTCCCATTTTACGCAAGGGTTCAGGTATATAAAATGCGAGCAAGGATAGTGGCCACCGCCATTGCCCGCACAGAAGTCTGGATCAGTGGGGATCCAACATCGGATTACAGTGCCACCACCCTAGACGCTGCAGTGACACTAAAAGATAAGCAGTGTGGCACTTAAGCGCAGGACCTAACCTACTATAATGTATTTACAAAGAAAGAAGAAAGGAAATGAGTGTGTATGGGCAAACTCCTTCGGTCATTGCCAGTGTGCCTTAAATTATGGGCTGATTAAAACTTAACATTTAATATAATTGCATAATAAAGAGTTATATAATCTAAGCTGCAGCCATTTTACTTCCCAAGAGTTGCAAAAGTTCCTGGGTTTCGGAAATCTGTCTGTGGTTACACGGATATTGCACCTTTGCGATTGCTGATCCATGTGTAACTATTGCTCAGGGATCATTAGTCCAATATAACCCATAACCTTTTTCACCTTCTGACATGAAGCTATGTGCTATCAATTGAAGCGGCTGGATGTTGCATAATATACAAATTCAGCTTACACATGGGACTAATAATGGACAATGGCAGAAGGAAAAGTCTGTGGGTATAGCTGGCTGAGCTGTTCTAATTCAGGCTGGACAGTTTCTAGATGGTGCTTCGAACCCTCTGTACAAATCCAGTTACCTCTGTTGTGATTGGTGCAGAAGTTGTAAGCACACCAATCGTAAAGTGTACAGAGGAAAGAAGGGGATAAGGAGTTGCCCATAGGAGACGTGTCTAACATAAACGTACATAAAGACAGGGGTGTAACTAAAGGAGGGGTGCAGCTGCTTGCTTGGCCTGTACTGTAAGCAAGCTGCCAAAGGCTGAGAGCTTAATCAGAGCTCGGTACTCCAAGTATGTTACGCCCATCCAGACACAGGCCCCGAATCCTTGCTATGGGGCTCAAGTCTGTCACCTGTCTAACGATATACAGCACACGACAGTGTGAGCTGATCCTGTGCCCAGGAAACTGGATCTCTAAAATCCACAAATGTATTGTTTGAATAACATATGAATGATATGAAAGAAGTTTAAGCTCAACATTTAGCAAGTTGAAGAACAGTTCTAAGGCTGTATCAAGACTCCTAAGTGTTTCTTAATAGAGACTGCGGATAAACTGCGTATGTTCACTGCGGCACATGAATGTGTGCTCATAGATCAGAACTCATGCAGAGAACAGGGGACTCCACCTGCTTTCCTGAGTGCAGATAGTGGATCCATGCCCTGGGCCGTACCTTAAATATTCTGCACGTGCGGAATATAGAATTGTATGAAAGGGTTAAAGCCAGCCCTTACTTTACCACATAAATGGCAAAGCACAGCCACCATGCATATCTCGTACACATTGTGGACCATATTCACACTTCAGTGTGAAATAAGTACGCACGGTTTAGCAAAAATACGCACTTAAGTGGCAAGGCAACTCCCATGATGACACTCCCCTTGTACTTACGGATTTTGACAGACTTCCACCAGCATAGGGCAACCTTAACTCTCCGTGCGTATATTTGTGCTTAAGTTGCTTAGTTATGTGCGTACATTCTTAACCGGTCATTTAAATGCCCCCCCCCCACCCACTTTCACGTAACTTCCTACTTACGGAGGACTGCCACGCCCCTTTGGACGTATCTCACTAAGCACGTGTTTGAAATCCGGACCTAGTGGATTTCCGTGCCGAAATCTTACGTAGCTTGCGTTAAAAAAATGACTACGCATGCGCAGTTTAACCGATCCTAAAAATACGCACAGAAAAAGCAGCAAGCTTTCTTAAGTGTGAATACGGTCCTGTGAGTGGCCTGGCCTCCCTTTGCGGAAGTATAGGTATTATGCATGCGCAGTACCTATATAGAGCTGAATGGATCCAGCCCAATAAGTTTGCATGTGGGTGTCCTCTCTTAGGCCCGTATTCAGAGTAACGGTCATAATCCGGTCTGAAAAACTGCATTTACGCAATCTACGCAAGAAAAAGATACGTAGATTACGTTAAAAAATTACTATGCATGCGCAGTAGTAAAAATCGCTAAACACCGGACGTATATGTTATACGTCCGGTACTCTGAATACGGGCCTTAGTCAAGGTACAATATAAGGGTTTCTTCTCTTCAGACTTCCAAATTTCCGTAATCCAATGTGTTTGAGACAGAAGAGAGCCCTTGGTTAGTGAAATTCCATTTCTGCTAGTTGGAGTGGTTATTATGGACTGTATTCACACCTAGGAAGCTGATGCTTCTTAGGTGCGTGTTATTCCGTTCGGAGCCACTTTACATGTGTAGTCAGACTACGTAATTTGCGTATGGGGTTCCTATATTACGTATCATGTCGTTTTTAAGGTAAGAGAAGGCGGGCCGGGGGTTAGTTCCGTAAAGTGGGTGGGGGAGAGATGGAAATTAGGCTGGGGAATCTACATGTGTATTTTCACTCCTTAAGAGGGAAAATACACACGGGTAGTAAAGGGTGCCCTAAGGCACTTAAAAACGGGGGTGGGTCACGGGAGGGGTACAGGGAATGAGGTCCTAAGTGTCCACATAGGGTGAACCAGACTTAAATAAATCCTTAAAATATTTTTGTGTGTGTACAGAAATCAGGAGACTGGATCCAGTTCAAAGATAATGAAAGAATTAATGACTCATTTATTCAAATGCTTGATAATAGTTTGCACCGCTGAGGCACTCACCTTGATAAGCATCTCTTCATGTTGAGGGTTATCGGAATCGTACGCCTCCCGACGTAATTTCTCCACCTCCAGAGTCAGATGCCTGTACCCGACAATCTGCAGAAGACAGGCTTGAAGGGACACTGCCAACCTAAAAGCAATGAAAGACAATTATATTTAATGCTTGTTAAGCGTACATATTTTTTGCATGTATAAAGTAATGTTTTTTCCTGGAAAGTCACACCTCAAGGCGATTAATACAAAATATTTTCAAAGATGTCTTACTGCGGGTTGGTGTCCAGATTAACTTTCTTCAGGGTCAGGATGTCTTCTACAGTTTTTTCAATTGCATCTGGGTGAACGCCCACTGCAGACTGCAAGAACTAAAGAAGAAGTAAAGGACACCGACCACTATTACTATTTGTGTTTTTTAAAGCTTTATATTTTTCCTCTTTTTACTAAAAGGTGCTTGAGTCAGAGTTCTGGGCAATTCGGTTGCATTTTTGGATTAAAAGCATGCAAAACAAACATAATATAAAGCAGATTTCAATATATAAGGCTCTTTTAGCTAGTTACAGGGAGATAGAAAACGTGAACATTGTTTGGCAAAACTTCAGCCAAATCCAGAATGCCCTGGAAAGCTCCAGTGGTCACATGATGTCAGATGCCTAGTTTACATACATCTGGGCAGGGGTGTCTCTACGGGTGACATGGCCCCCGCTGAGGCTGGAATACTTTCTGCAAAGGATGTGGCCGTAAATTGCAAGGCCGCATTAGTTGCTAAGTAGACAGCCATATAGGTGCCTCTGTGACAAGCTTTTTTCTTGTCTCTAACACTGGCGGCAGCCACTACTCAGTTAATCCTCTGCAGTGACACTTAACTTCATGCACTGCTTAGCCACTTATCTATCTGTGACATGACAGTTTAGCGAATCACTAGTTAAAGTAAGCGCACTGACCAGGCCTGGATTTAGATGTCACAGGGCTCTTGGCAAGATATTTTATATGAACACACAAATATTTGTTTATATCTCTCCCAATAGATAGAGCTGTGCAGGGTTGGTATTAGGATGTTTGCCACCCCACTACAAACTATACATTTGTACCCTCCTGTTTTACAATTTATCACGTTACACCAGAGACAACTGAGCCAACCAGTGATGGCAATATGCAAAACACAGAGCCCACCAGTGATGGCAATATACAATACACAGAGAACACCAGTGATGGCTATATACAATACACAGAGCCCACCAGTGATGGCAATATACAATACACAGAGAAAACCAGTGATGGCAATATGCAATACACAGAGCCCACCAGTGATGGCAATATGCAATACACAGAGCCCACCAGTGATGGCAATATACAATACACAGAGAACACCAGTGACGGCAATATGCAATACACAGAGCCCACCAGTGATGGCAATATGCAATACATAGAGCCCACCAGTGATGGCAATATACAATACACAGAGAACACCAGTGATGGCAATATGCAATACACAGAGCCCACCAGTGATGGCAATATGCAATACAAAGAGCCCACCAGTGATGGCTATATGCAATACACAGAGCCCACCAGTGATGGCAATATGCAATACACAGAGCCCACCAGTGATGGCAATATGCAATACACAGTGCCCACCAGTGATGGCAATATGCAATACACAGAGCCCACCAGTGATGGCAATATGCAATACACAGAGCCCACCAGTGATGGCAATACACAAAATCTACCAGTAATCACTACACAATACAGTGACCAGTATACAATACAAACTGTACATCATCACTATACAATACAGACAACATACCAGAAACCAGACCTTACAGTATATGAATAATAATAAATGTTATACTATATTTCCAAACAAAAGTAATAAGGTTTAGGTGTTATTTTATTAATTTTCCAAAAAATTCATTCATTTCCTGTATTTATTATTACAAATCCATTTAATGTTTGTTTTGTCTGAGAAATGCTGGGCTTCCGATAGAGCAGGACCGGCTAACTCTAGTTGTTGCGAGACTACAAGTTCCTGAATGCTTTAACTGCTTAGGCAAAGCTGACAAGTGACAAAGTATGCTGGGACTCGTAATTTCAGAACACATGGAAAGTCACAGGTTGGCAAGGCCTGTGATAGAGCTTTGATGGAGCCTCAGTCTGATAATAGGTGAAGTGCCATTTATTTCAAAACAGTTTAAAATTTTACTTATTACTTAACTCTCCCCTTATCCCAGTGTACAAACTCACACTCCAAATTCATAAAAAAAAAATTAACCCCTTCTCCCCAGTTCACACAAAATTTACCCCCCCCTTTTTTTCCAATTCACACTAAATTAACCCCTTTTTTTTGTATACAAAATGAAATCCATTCCTCCATTTTACACTATGTTAACCCCTCTCTCCCCAGTTCACAACAAACTGACACACACACACACTGTATTACCTCTCCCTCTACCCATAATTCATACTTCATTAACCACACTTCCCCATTTAACATTAAGGGGCTGATTCAGAGTTGCACTTACACCTTTTTTTAGGTGCAAGTGTAGACCTGAACAATACCATGTTGTATTGCAAGGGGAGGCAGCTTTAAATTGTAAAACCAGAAATAAAATTAGGAGGTGAAGTTTCTTAGCTCAACTCTATTTTATAGAATAAATATAAAACTATGCAGTATTTTAGTTCTATGTGTAAAAGTAATGTATTTTCCCTGCATGCAGATTTTTTCAAATTAATTAACACCCCTTACTTTGAAAAATGGCTTAGCCGAGCTGTACACTTCCACCTAAAAAAAGGTGTAAGTGCATCTCTGATGCCCCTAAGTTAACTCCACTTCACCTAATAACACTAAGTTAACCCCCTACCCCACTCAAATGTAATCCCCTGCTGCTTCTTTGCATTAAATTAACTCCCAATCTAGCACACAGGTAACACTCATTAAACCCTTTTCTTAGCTCACACTCAGTTAACACTCCACCCACAATAAACTAACCCCCTAACACAATTTAGAACTCATTTACCTCTCCTGTGGTATATTTCTTCTCACCTGTCCATCAACTCCCTATTCCTCCCTACTATCTCTCTTCCTCCAGACTCCACGCAGACAAAAAACATGGCTGTGTTTAAAGGTAGTGGGCGGGGCAAGGTCCTCTCAGTTCCAGACACTGCAGTGTGCATCACCTGGTACTTGCTTGGATTTGGAATATTTTGCAGTAAGTGAGTCAGGTGATTCAACTTCATGCAACCTGTGTCTACTGCAAGGTGTGACACCGCTGTCCCCCTTCCCTGGCTAGCACCCCTGGCGAGTTCCATCCTGACTAAGGGGTGTATATGCCACCTACAACTGTGAAACATTGTGAAATATTGCAGCATTCTTCTCATCAGCAGGTGCTAACCTCACACTGAATTAACCCTAGATTTTGCTAATAAACAGCTTTCCCCCAATGTAGGAACACTAAAAGTACTAAAATAACTATAGATCAATCAGAGCTGAAGTGGTGGCCACATGAACAAATGCATGGAAAGACATGACAGCTACACTCCTTTATCTCTCTCACGCAAATGTCATTCCACATGCAATGTCAACGAGAAAAATAGGCAATGGCGGTACACATCTGTAAAACGCCTTTATTCCACCGCTTTGTATATGTTGTGGAGCAGAAATTGGCAGTCATCTTTTCCTACAAATCCCCTGTCCCCTTAACAAACCTCTCTGCAATTGTACAAATTAGCGCACAACATGGCTGATGGAAAACGTTCTAGCAGGGTGAGAGGTGGTTCTGTAGCTCAACTCTAAATTACAGTTTTAAAAGGTTGACTGGATACAGACTTACGAAATACAGGCACAATTGCGCATGCATTTACTAATGGCTTCCAGCACGGAACTGGATCCTCACAATTCAGGCTTCCATGCTGGAAGCATTTCCAACAGCCAGACGGGACAACCCACCATGCTCAAACTCATGGAGGCAGGGGGGCTGTATGCAAATCATACAGTAAGGGCTTTTCTGTGGGGCCAGTACATAAAACGTAAGGTAGAATCCCGGGTATGAAAGTCTGAATGTGCAGGGGGGGCCGTGGTCTTCCCTCTCACGGTTGGACATTAGGATCACATGACATTTCGCTAATGCAGGCCTGGCCATCCTGTGGCTCCCCAGGTATTGGGGAACTACCACTCCCAGCATGCTTTAACTGCACAGTCATAGCTGATATCTGACAAAGTATTCTGTAGCTGATATCTGACAAAGCATTCTGGGAATTGTAGTTCCACAACACCTAAAGAACCACAGGTTGGCCATTCCTGGGCTAATGAAACTCCGCTCCGCTGTGGCGGAGGTCCAATTGCAGTGGCAGCGGATTTCTTTATCCGGTGCATTCAGTATGTATCAAAATGAAAGACAAAAAAAAAAAGAGCATCAGTAAAACTGCACTGAAAGATTCATATCCCAGAATAAAACACCATAATTCCCTATTTCTTGCTTATGAATGAGACCTGCCACTGAGAGCACACAGGCCTCTATTACTATGAGAGACTAACAAGCACTTGAGCATTTTTATGGGAATCACTGCTCCAGTTTCTTTAAGCCACTTCACAATGTCACCAGTGGATAAGCCGCTTTCCTGTGCTGTAAGGGTGTTAGAGGAACTAATCTCAAAGGCTACCCACAGTTTCTTTCACAGTGATAGTGCATGAAAGCAGCTTGTATGTAACCATGTGGTCTATTGTTAAAAAAAAAAGAACCAAGAAACAAAAGATTATTTGTTCTTTAATACATTCACAGCTCAAACAGAATCACAGTACCCATGGCCTCAGAAGATTTGGGGAGTGATTAATACAGGTGGTTCAGTCGTAGAAACGGCACAATTAAAAAGTCCTTCAATCCAAAGAGATTTGTTTTTAGGTGGATTGAACTTCATACACATCACATTTCCTACAATCTGGTGCTTAAATTCCTGAAAAGTAAACAGACGCTACTTATTGCTGTATAAACTACTACCCATCTCTGTGTGTAATCTGGAAATCCGTTCAGAAGAGGGAGTGCACTTCCCCTGTCACCCCCCTCTCTTGTGCACACGTACGTTTCCGGAACACTACCTTAACTTCTCCATCAGAACGCAGACCTGTGCTGAACTGCATACCGCCGCCCCCGGCACATCATTTGCATGCCTATACCATATTGTCTGGCGGGATTAGACACGGGGAAATGAAGTGTCATGCCCATGTATTGATCTCATAGCGTACAGTACGGAGTTCCGTGCTTTAGGCGATCCATAGATGTAATGTTAAAGACAGAGCCGTAACTAGAAATTTTAGCACCAGGAGGCAAAAAGAAAAAATGGCACCCCCTATCCCTGAATTCCAACCCAATTTAAACTTAAATATTAACTTACTTGCACCCCCTCAAGCATTATGCCTGGGGCGGCTGCCCCTATTACACACTCCTAGTTACGGCCCTGGTTAAAGGGGACTTATGCAAATGATTGTGGAATAAATGTAAGTGTAAATGTAATAAGTGCGATAAATAAAAAAAAAACATCTAAATATATGTGTGAATAATATTTGGACTTGGAGGAACCTAAAACCCAAAGAAGGAAAAAGAGAAAAAGGAAGGGAAACTATTTATTTAGGTGCACACACGTCCCTTAAAACAAACAGTAACTAATTAATTAAAATTGGAACCTAAAACCCCCAATGTATCCTATAGCAGTGTTGGCTAACCTGTGGCACTCCAGGTGTTGTGAAACGATGAGTCCCAGCATGCCTGAACTGCAAAAGCATAGCTGATGCCTAACAAAGCATGTTGGGAATTGTAGTTTCACAATACCTTACACTCCCGCTGGCTACCACAATGTGGTGCGCCACTGCGATGATATGATCAACATGTCGGCTCTCAATTCCAGCAGAGTTCGCTGATCAGCAGCTTTCTATCAGACAGAGGGCCTGATTCTGATTTAAGAAGGAGCTTGAAATTAAGGACCTGATTCACACTTAAGAATCTTCTTAAAATAAGAACTTAAAGTCACTCCTGGGCAAAACCATGTTGATTGCAGGGGAAATTAATTTAATTGTATTTTTGCATGCAGGGATATATCTTTGAATTGCTTACTGCACACAGATACTGACCAGCTTTACTATTACACTGTTATTTAGACTTGGGCTGGGAAATATCACCTCTAACACTAGTATTGTTCAAATATGACTCCCCTGCAATCAACATGGTTTAGCCCAGGAGTGACTTTAAGTTCTTATTTTAAGAAGATTCTTAAGTGTGAATCAGGTCCTTAATTTCAAGCTCCTTCTTAAGTCTGAATCCAGCTCAATGATATTAGTGGTAGTGAGAAAAAGAAACCCTATTACAGGACTTATATGCCAGGTGAAAAAAAAATTAATGTTTCATGTAAAAAAAATAAAACTATTCATATATATGTGTGTATATATGTATAATATATTATAATATCTGTAGGCATCAGTTTATTTACCCATCGAAGTCTTCTCAGAGTCAGACTTCCTGTTTTCTCTTCAGCAGTGTGTGGTTCTAGCTGATAAAGAATAAACATAAAGGAGCAACCACAGCAGTAATCCACTGGGGAGGTCACCCTACGGCCACTAATCACTTGCCCATTGAAACTGCAGGTCATGCTGTCTTCCTTTAGCATCATGCTGCTGGGAGCTTCTCTCACTGCAGTTTCATCAGGAAAGGTCCCACATTCTAAAGGTCCCAAAATGACTGTTATTTGTTGAGCCCTGAAATACTGCAATGTAGGGATAACTTCATTTGTACCTGTTTGTCACTCTTTTTTTTTTT
>WWET01000963.1:468850-485527 GCA_011038615.1 Limnodynastes dumerilii
TATACACACACACACACACACACAAACACTGCTGATGTAAAGGAACTGTAATTTCAAGCACACTGTGTGAACGGTGAAGCAGACTTGCAGAATGCCAGTAAGTCCCTCTGGTCTGTCCAGACCCCTGTTGCTAGGACAACAGAGGTGTACTTGAATGACCAGCAATATTTTACATGATTGAAACAGTAATTATTTATTATAAAAACAAATGACACATTTTGTCAGAGACGAAAGAATCTTGTTTAATATGTCCCTGGATTTGTGAATAATCAGACATAGTAAAGAAACTCATTTTAGATTTTAGAGCCCAGGAACAAATGAATCTATGTTAATTGATAGTTGTTTACAACAATGAGCCTGTTGTGCTATTCCGAGTAAGGTAAATAAGTAACGCTTCATTTCATAGAATGGCAGTGCTGATGGAGGGATGCCTAAAAATAGGTCTTAGAGGAGCCTTAAACCCGTCACATTCCATGCACCAACACAGACGTAAGTGGCTGAAACGTTGTTGCTAGAGGGATTCGTCACCTGTCTCTAGCTGCTGTTTTATGGCCACAGAGGGATTGCCTCACAGCGGTAACATACCGAGAGACAATCTATTGTAAGATAAACAAAAGCATCCATACCAAACAAATCTGAAGAGAAAGGAGGAAGTGGTATATATATAACCTTCTATCAGGCTATTTAGGTAGACAGCACTGTAATACTATGCATTTACAGAGAGATGTTTATGCCTTCTTGCTACTTTTATTGGTGCCTGACTATTATAGTTTAACAGGGCCGCCACCAGGCGAGTCCTGGGCCTGGAGAGAGATGGGGGCCTGGAGTCTATACTCGCCTCAGTACTCCAACAGCAGCTATCAGCAGTAGGAGGCAGATAAGTCACTATCACCAGACTCCTACCATGCATGATACCTGATGCTGGAGAGCTGAAACAGGCTGCACGTCAGCAGGCCAATGCCCAGGGAGGACAATTAAGCAAGCCTTCCCTGTGCAATGGCCTGCTGTGAATCGATCCTGCAGTGTGCCACCTACATGTGATGTCACAGCTGGATCCCGTGTCCCAAAATTTTTGGTGGCAACCCTGTACTTTAGTAATGTGTCGATAGTTGCTAAGAATATCCCCCCAACCATCCCGCTTTTGGCATGACAAACTTGCTTTTAGGGGCTCTGTTATGCAGAGCAGCAATGATTGAGTGACGTGCTTATTGCTGGCCATTTAGAGCACGTGGGAAGCGGTTAGGGGCCAGCCTTGCACTTAAGAGTGTTTGGAACATCTTGGGGGTGTGGCCAAGCACTGTTGACAGATGAGACAACACCTATTATTAGGCATGGTCACACCTCCTTTCCAACTCTCATAACTAAAAAAAAGAGGCGAAAGAAAGCCAGAAACGCGTCAAGCAGGTTCCAGGATATCCACTTCCAGCGTCGATAGCAGCAGTTTCTCTGTGGGGCTTACCATCCAGCCGGTCCGGACGTGTCAGGGAGTCTGACTTTGATATGGGGACTATTTTACAGTATTTTAAGTGTTAGATAACTCTTGTCATATTTGCAATACTTTATTTGTATGTGTCCCCCTCGGCCCTTGTTTATCACAGTATATTAATAGGGGCCAGTGTGGAGATTTTTTGCTATATTGTGCAGTGACATTGTTTTATCTTTTTGTTATTTATTGATTGATTGATGTAGTAAAGTTGTATATGTTCTCTTAATGTGTGTCTTTTTACTGCCTTACTATCTCTCTGAGGTAACATGAGAGGGGAATTGGGAGGAACATTGGTGGACAATATTGGAAACATTGGAAAAGACTTTCTGAACATACACCATCAGGATTTCATTTATTTTTATAACTATTTATTATTGGTCATATATCAACCTGTATACCATTAGTTTTTATAGATTCTTTTTACCAGCGCACTGTTTAGCTGACTTATGTGTTCAGAACCCTGCCTTGACTTTCCTTGACTTTCCTTCTGTGTCTCTGTTCGTACGTAATACCTTGTCATACGTAAATGTGTAACCCAGCCCACACTGTAATAGAATTCAAATGCCTCCCTCTGCCCACAATGCATACAGTCGGCTTGCACAGGGATGTCATGCACTATCGCAAAGAGTTATGTACAATCAGAGTCACAGGACCGTATTCAGAGATCCGATTTCTCGGCTAGTCCCGTACGTATTTTTACGATCGGACTAACTGCGAATGCATAGTAACTTTATTTACGTAGTTAACGTAGACTATACGAGCGGATGTGCCTTAAGGACGGACCTGTGAATCGCACGTTGGTTACATACGGACGGATATGCAACGCCAAAAAACGCATGGGAAAATGTACATAAAAATGGACGGAGGAGGCATTAAAATGAAGGAAAGTGGGTGCGACTATGCTGAATTGTACGTACGGAGGACACATACGCATGGGGATGCACTCGGAAAGTTACAAGTGGTCTATGGCGGCAGAAGTCTCTGACAGTACAGCCGAGAGAGGGGAGTATCGTGCTTGGGAGGGGGTTTGGCCTGCACCGGCCGTGCGTATAGTTGCCACACAGATCTCTGAACACGGTCCACAATGAGTAACATGCACAGTGCATTCACACAGCCAGACTTACGAATGCTGCATGAGTAAATTGGCTGTCGTTATTTCTGTAACATTAAGTAAACGTTTCAGCTTGTTCAGCTTGTTAGGCACATATGCCGGCAATTAAAGCCAGAAATTAAACTATAAAGAGGGAAACTCCTTTAAGCTTATGTCCATGTTCTCAAACAGCTTATACGCCGCTGATATGAAATAGTCAGAATACTCCTTGCTAGGGACAGCGGATAAAGCAGCAATTACATCAAGCAGCACAGTTCTGAGAAGCACAGAACATTGGAAAAATTCCTCCCAATCTAAACCACTGAAACATCGACCAAGATCCCGACCACCGCACACATGTAAAGTCCATAGTTACGCTCCCGTAGTGTGGAGTGCACGCCCTCTTTACTCCCCGCTGTCTGTAGTAAATCTGGACACTTGCGATCTTAACTTTTATGACTAGGTCGTAACGGGGTTTCCAAGCCCACAACCCCTCATTTAAATGGCTATCCCCGTCTGTATGGGGATACAGACATCGTAAATGAAGGGTCATCCTCCTCTAAATACTAACGTAAATACTAACGTTCATAACATAGTTACATACGTTAGCATTTACGCTGTCAGGACATCTGGCGTGTGCATGCGCAGATGTTCCAACTAAGGGGACTTACACAAATGACTTGCGTAAGTCCCCTGTCAGACATAGGTGAGGATCCAGCCCATCGAGTCTAAAAGGTTATCGGATGTATAGGTGGAGCTTTGATCACAACAAAGGATCCGATCCTGAATTCTGTGAAAAAGGGGCATATACTGTTTGCTAGTATGGGAAACCTTAAAGGATGCACCTGACCTTTTTACCTTTTCTATAGGATATATCTGGCCTTGTGTTTGTCATTTTTTTCCTTTATTACATTTGAAGTTTGTAGTGTTATATTATCAATTAATTGTAGGTGGGGCCTGAGTCTGGATGGGCGGGAGTAAGCGGGGCTCGAGTCTGGATGGGTGGGAGTAAGCAGAGCCTGAGTCTGGATGGGCTGGAGTAGGCGGTTCTCGAGTCTCAATGGGCGGGAGTAGGCGAGGCCCAAGTCTGGATGGGCGGGAGTAAGCAGAGCCTGAGTCTGGATGGGCAAGAGTAGGTGGGGCCCGAATCTGGATGGGCGGGAGCAGGTGGGGCCCGAGTCTGGATGGGCGGGAGTAGGCAGGGCAGGTGAGGCTGGCTGTGGATCACTGGCTGATATAAGCTATCAGCCTCTGACAGCTTCTAACAGTGCTCAACACCAGGGCCTTGGGCAAATAAATTGTGGGGGCCCTCTTCCACATTATAACAGCTTTCATCATCCAGTTTTCAGCACTCCCGCAGCTGTCTAGGAGGATGGATGTCAGTAATTGACATCTTCCTTGATAAGCCACTATCATAGCCGCGTTTACGCTACTATGTACTTATGAGTACAGACATTCATGCTTCTTTAGAAATGCAGGAGCATTGAAGACTGTATGTCTTGTGGGGGCCCCTTTGTGTGTGGGGGCCCCAGGGTGACAGCCCTAATTGCCCTGTGGTTAATCAGGCCCTGCTCGAAACTCCATGTATACCTGCTGAGCGCTGTCCTTTGACATCTTGCTGGACCAGTTACACCCCCCGATAACTAGCATAAAATTATGCCTTAAATGTATATTTCCATTCATCAGCATTGTTAAAATGTAGACATATAAAGGGGCTATGCATAGTTAAGTTAGTATACACCCGTATTTTGGTGTTTTTTTCTGGATATGAGTGAGATTCTCAGACTTTTACAATCTGAACCTGATCCAGAGTTTTTAAATACTCATTACTGACGTATTGCAGCCACAAATCAGATCCCTAACTCAGAGTTTCCAAGCGTGGGCCCTCTGAACTGGAAGAGCAGTGTTCACCCCAGAAAATGTTGCCAGCCGGGTGGTATTAAATAGCAGCTGGGTGGGAGCAGTGTAATACTTTGCAATAATAATACTTGACAGGATCCAGACATACGTTCACACTGCGAAACACCTTGCTGGTGCTGTACTACTGGGAACTAAGCCTTTACGGTCCATTGAAAAACAACCAAGACTGAAAGCAATTTTGGTAAGCTAAAATTGCCGGGGGGAGCACCCGGCTAAAATGCCTTGCTGAGAATACTGGAGAGTATCACAGTAAATACTGCAAGTGCAAGAAAAGTGCAGGCTTCGAGGTATAAAGCATCTGGCTGGATAGTTCACACAAATGTTTTTATGGCCAACTTTCTTGGGTGATGGTGATAATGGGGATTACCAGACCTTATGAGGGATATTTTAGTCTGAATTCTGATGATTGAGAACATGTAGATGGAAACAGCCTTACATGTAAGATTTCCCATAAGGCTACCATCGTCAATTAGGCGCGTAGATGGGAATCAATGCACTGATTACTGTATATGACGGTTTCTGACAAGAGAATACAAACAAAATACGTCTCTATGTGATGTACGTTTTAAGTTACCACTTTATCTGTGGCTTTGCCTGTGTGACTGAACATCAGTAAATAACTATCTTCATTGAACCCTCTGTTAGTGCCATCTCATGGGGGTAGAGGGGGGGTTTTTGCCAGGCTGCACATAGGGCCAGATATACTAAGCCGCAGGAAAGGAAATCTGCAGATGTTGCCCATAGCAACCAATCAGATTCTAGCTGACATTCTCTAGCATGAAAAAGGAAAGTGAGAGCTAGAATCTGATTGGTTACTATAGGCAGCAACTCCACTTTTCCTTTCCCACAGCTTAGTAAATCTAGCCCATACTCTCTCACCTCACTCTCATAAAGGAAGACTTATCCCAGCCTTTAAAACCCTTAAGTTCTCCATGAAAATGATACTATTCAGTCATGCACATCAATACTCTGATTCCTTTCCTAACCTATTATCAACCTCTATCCTTTCCAGCATCTCTTACAGGGGTCACACAACACTTATATTTATACATGATATACACATATATTTTTATTGTTTTAATTATTAATACTTCAATATTCTTAGACCATACAGGCCAATGAGCACTTTTGTTTTGCAACCTGTCTGGTGCATTTTGCAATATATAGCACCTATACCTAGTATCAATCATCTTGTCTCTTATAGACTGTAGGCTGTAAGCAGAGCCCACACATACTTCTCTGTCTATTGTTACCCAGATGTGTTATAAAATTATAAAGCACTATTATATATTATAACACTATATATGGTGCATTTTGCAATATATAGCACCTATACCTAGTATCAATCATCTTGTCTCTTAAAGACTGTAGGCTGTAAGCAGAGCCCACACATACTTCTCTGTCTATTGTTACCCAGACGTGTTATAAAATTATAAAGCACTACTATATATTATAATACTATATATCAACAACCTGTTAATAAATAATTAATCTAATTGTGGTATATATATATATATATATATATATACTCAATCATACTTGTTATATTTTGCTATCAGTAAGAACGTTTATTAGTAATTATATTCTTATACTAAAGAATGGGTCTAGGTTACGTTAATGGGAAAATATCAAAACAAAGAGACTTCACAGGAGACATATAGGTTGATAGTTAATCAATAAAATTAATATTAATTAGGGATGCAACAAACAAAAAAAACAGCATATGCAATAGCAGGTTCTTAAACCACAACAGCATAGGCAAGATCTAATGCAATAAAGGTAGCCTGGAATGATTTCACAACAACATGACCAGGTGCTGCATAAACATTGCTGCAATGTGCATTTTATTTCCACATGAGACCTGAACCCTCTGTATGCACACAAACCCGATCTATACAAGTACGTGTAAACGTGCAGCATGTGGATTAAAACATGCAGTCTTATTAATGACATTTGGCATTGCATGATAAAAGGAGTGTGGATTACATTCACATCTTATTGTATTTTGTCATGCAGCATGTGTGCCCAGATCACATCAATATCCCAGCACTGAGCATAGCAATCTCTTGTTCCTATGCCTACAGTAGAATGGGGGGAAGAGGGGGTGTGAGACAATAAATAGCAGAGATCCATTATTGCCACATATAGGGCTTGTTTGGAGGTCTCACCTGCAAGGACTTCTCTCAGTGGGGTCCAGTATCTCAAGATCCCATGATCAGGCGGCTGTCAGTCACTGTGTCCCTGCTTCTCGGCTGCAGCGGGGGTGCGCGTCCAAGCTGGGGAACAACAGCGGCGCGTTCCCGAGACCTGCAGCCAATAAGAGGGAGGATGGCGCAGGCTCACCTTTGTGGCGGAGATGCGTGTGCGTGTTTATGAGAGCAGAGTATAACACGCTATACAGACACAATGCACAGCCAAGGATGTATTATGTGTATATATATCACATATCACACATGTTGTGTGCATGAATCTGCGAGTGGTGCCTATTTTACAATAAATGAATAAATGCTTATAAAGATGAAGAGGTGGGCGTTGTGACTATAGTAACAATCCTGCAATAATTGACAAACCTGCAGTGTGAAATGACAACATTTTGCCAAACATACCTGTGTTCAGTCACCCCCAGCAATCTGCTGTAGCCTTTTCTTTGATGAGGTACATTTGTTTAAAAATGAATAAAAGCAAATACAAAGTTACAGGTTTCAGAATTGTGTCTGAGGAACCTTTGGGGCTGATTCAGAGTTTTGGCGTAAGGGCAAGTGTGCAGCTCCGCTAAACCATTTTGCAAAGTAAGGGGCGCTAATTCATTTTAAATCTGTTGCATGCAGGGAAAATACGTAACTTTTGCACTACGAAACTTTACCTCTTAAGTCTAAATCTGCTTTCACAATTTTGTTTTGCCTCCCGTTGCAGTTCAATGTGTTATTGCTCAAGTTTATACTTGTGCCTCAAAAAAGATGTAAGTGCAGCTCCGGATCAGCCCCGGAGTGTATTTATAATTACTTGTACCCTATCTCATACAGTATGGAAGCCTCACTTATTTGTCCAGGGCCGGTGCGAACTGCTCCACGAGGGGTTGCAGTGCATGCAAGCGCTGGATAGGCGCTCATCCCCCCGCTCCCTGCAAGATAGACGCCACTGTAATGCAATGTAAGGTGCTCTCATCACTCTGATGAGAGCGCCTTACAGAGCTTAACAGCAACATCTATGCACCTCTGCTCTGCCTGTGTGACAGGTATATGCAGAGTGCAGCAGCGCCTCCCCCTCACTGAATGACACTGGAGTGACCTGAGGTCACATCAGCGTCATTCAAAGCAGAGCCCGCCGCAGAGGAGAGGCAGCAGCCGGAAGAAGACTTCAAAGGTAAGTAATAGGGCTTAAAATGGGAATGCTGTGTGCTGGACAGACATGATGGGGATGCTGTGTGCTGGAGAGACATGATGGGGATGCTGGGTGCTGGACAGACATGATGGGGATGCTGGGAGGTGGAGAGACATGATGGAGATACTGGGAGGTGGAGAGACATGGTGGGGATACTGGGAGGTGGAGAGACATGATGGAGGATACTGGGTGCTAGAGAGACATGATGAGGATACTGGGGGCTGGACAGACATGATGGGGATACTGGGAGGTGGAGAGAAATGATGGAGGATACTGGGTGCTGGATACACATGATGGGGGATACTGGGTGCTGGATACACATGATGGGGATACTGGGTACTGGATACACATGATGGGGGATACTGGGAGGTGGAGAGACATAATGGGGATACTGGGTGCTGGATACACATGAAGGGAATACTGGGTGCTGAATACACATGATGGGGATACTGGGTGCTGAATACACATGATGGGGGATGCTGGGTGCTGAATACACATGATGGGGATACTAAGTGCTGGATACACATGATGGAGGATGCTGGGTGCTGGATACACATGATGGGGGATATTAGGTGCTGGAGAGACATTATGGGGATACTGGGTGCTGGAGAGACATGATGGGGATACTGGGTGCTGGATACACATGATGGGGATACTAGGTGCTGGATACACATGATGGGGATATTGGATGCTGGATACACATGATGACGTATGCTGGGTGCTGGATACACATGATGGGGGATACTGGGTGCTCAATACACATGATGGCGGATGCTGGTTGCTGGATACACATGATGGGGAATATTAGGTGCTAGAGAAACATGATGGGGAAACTGAGTGCTGGATACACATGATAGGGGATATTAGGTGCTGGAGACACATGATGGGGATACTGGGTGCTGGATACACATGATGGTGGATGTTGGGTGCTGGATACACATGATGTGGATGCTGGGTCCTGGAGAGACATGATGGGGATACTGGGTGCTGGATACACATGATGGCGGATGCTGGGTTCTGGATACACATGATGGCGGATGCTGGGTGCTGGATACACAGGATGGCGGATGCTGGGTTCTGAATACACATGATGGGGATACTGGGTGCTAGAGAGACAGGATGGGGGATATATATCTATGTATAGTGGAGACTACGACACTATTGTATAGTGGTGACTATGATTTGCATTGTTTTATTGTGGTTACAATTGTGTTGTATGATGACGCTTACTATAATCTAGGATGGTCACTGGTGTCAAATTGTTAAACAGAAGGGCGCAAAATTAAAGTTCGCAGGGGGGCGCCGAACACCCTAGCACCGGCCCTGTATATGTCCATCTATTCTATGGCAGGGGCAGGCATGACTGCAGAGGAAAGGGGATGTATTTCCAAAGCTTATAGAAAGTTTCTGGAGACCTTGCTGGGTTAGTTGCGCAGAGTATGATCAATTGTTAATGTGCCATAATAAACTGAAAGAAATTCTTCTTCATTCTTTCTTCTGATGAACTGCAGCAGAAACAAACACAAAGAACCGGAATCTACGTTTTAGTGCAGCGGCCGGACATATCCGCTGTTTAAAATGCGTGTGCCCTATCTAGAATTTCAACACTAGCAAATTGGATTTTGTTGTACTGTAGATGAGCACGGGACGGGTCCACAACTAATAACGATAGGAGACTTACATACGCTACGTACAGTGCATACGGAATTTACTCGCCATTCAGGATCCGATGTTTGAATAGATGTGCATAGGCAGATAGGCTGAGAGGTGTAACACAGCAGCCTTAACAAGTTTGCATGTTTTAAAGTATTTTTCAAAGTATTTTATCTTTTATTAATAACTTTCTTTTTGGGGGTGTGGGTTCCCACTGAGAACGGCTTTATTGTGAAAGGGCCGTTCTCTCCCAGCCAGTTCTAAACTAAAGGAGACAATGCAATCAATCTCCGGAGCACCAAACACCAAGCACCTAACCCTAACCCGAAATCTAACCCCATCCCTTTCCCTAATCCTTACCCTAACCCTTCCCTTCCAGGACCCTAACCTTCCCTTCCCCGACATCCTGACCCTAACTCTTCCTTCCCCGCAGCCTGACCCTAATCCTCCTTTCCCGCTGCCTAACCCTAATCCTCCCTTCCTGCAGCCTAACCCTAATTCTCCCTTTCCCACAGCCTAACCCTAAATCTCCCTTCCCCGCAGCCTAACCCCAAATCACCCTTCCCCAGAGCCTCACCCTAACCCTCCCTTCCCCGCAGCCTGATTCTAACCCTAACCCTCCCCTTTCATGGCCCTAACCTTAACCCTCCCCCTAACCTTAAAAATCACACAGAGAGGTTACTCACCTCTCTGGTGGTGTCTGCGGAAGGTGTGACGGGTCAGGCGGGCGGTGCTTCCGAAAATGAATGGGTGAGTATGCCAATACAAAAAAAAAAAAATCTTTTAAAAATGAGTATCTCTATTTAAAAATAAATTATGGCTAAAAATACATTACTATTCAGGCAAAATAAATAGTATATAGTAGTGTATGCAGAGTGAAATTATTTGCTAAATGTCTAGGGCCATGTGATCTTAGAATAGGGGCATTTAGATGCATTCTGTTACCTTCAACAGCATTTTGTCTGACCTATCAGACCAAGGTGCCTTATGCCCCAGTTACTCTATAAGGTGCTTTCACCTGAATATGGCATCAGCCCATTATATAGTAGAATTCCTATTTCCATTTATATCCTATGTATTGTACCGTGCAGTGTACTTACCAAGTTACCTCTCTAGATACTTTTGCCTTATAACAACAGGTGTAAGTGACTGAAGAATCACATTTCTAGCAGGTGACTGGGAGATGAACATTAGGATCATGTTTTCCAAAGGTAACTTAATAAAAAAAACTTCATTATTAATGAAGGTGCACTATTCATTTTCAATGTAGGGGTCTATTTGTAATGCAGAGAGGGGGATGGGGGGATACAAACCAAGCAGCTGTTTGCTTCTCCCTCTGTTGATATGAATGCCATATAAACGCAGAAAAAAGAACACAGAAAATCGCTGCCGATTTTTGTTGCGGAGAGAGGATCAGACGACCTCTATGAGGTATGTTTAATTAAATTCTAAGGCTTTATATGTAGTGTCAGTCCAGAGGCCAAATTTACTAAGCTGCGGGTTTGGAAAAGTGGAGATGTTGCCCATAGCAACCAATCAGATTCTAGCCGACATTCTCTAGTATGTAATAGGAAAGTGAGAGCTAGAATCAGATTGGTTGCTATGGGCAACATCTCTACTTTTTCAAACCTGCAGCTTTGTAAATCTGGCCCCAGGGGTCCTGGGATAACTCTGCAGGCCACATGTAGGTGGGAGCGGTTACATACCCTCCAACATGACCCATTCCATTAGGTACAAAATACTCTGTTTCTCAGTTTCCAACTGTCAGTTACTATGGTTACCACTTTTGTAGAAGTGGCAGATAGTTTAATAAATATCAGTTAATTAATTTAAACCAGCTGAGTGACAGCTGGAAGCTCAGGAGCGGATTATTTGTACCTTATGGAATGGATCATGTTGGAGGGTCTGCGGTTATAGGCTGGGTCAAATAAATATATAGACTGGATTAGTACAGAATAAAGAACCTTAATGAAAACAGTGCAGATATATGATATGGGAGCAGGGTTATGTATCATAAACTAAGTAGAAGAACAAATGTTATGTAAAATTGTTATGTTTAGTAGCTACAAGCAAATACAGCATTTACTGATTAATATTTTTACAATCCAATAAATTTCAATAGATTTAACCTCTATACTAATGCAAGTAGTCACCCAATACAGACAGCATTCTACTGACCAGCACCTGATACAGCATCTTAGTGACCACCACCTGAAATATACAGCATCCTAGTGACCACAATCCAATACATGCAGCATCCTAGTGTCCACAACCCAATACATGCAGCCTCCTAATGACCAAACCCAATACATGCAGCCTCCTAGTGACCACAACCCAAAACATGCAGCATCCTAGTAAGCTTTGTTCTATAGTGGCCATCACCCATAACTCTCAATATCATAGTTTTCTTCAAATATAAAAAAGGGTCTGTTCAGTGGCCTCGAGAGCCCACTGGCCTACCAGGAAAAATCCCTGTAGCTCCTATGGCCAATCCGCCCCTGTGTCAGTCCACCATTATAAATAAGGTCCTTGATTATTTTGGCTACAAATAATTACTTCTGTAACATTTGCATATTTGGGATATGTGCTCTAAAAGATTCTAAACTTAGGAGTGTATACCAAAAAGGAAGAAGGAGAGAAAAGGGCAAGAGAAAAGAGGAATGCAACAAGTCTATTGATAGCCAAAAAAGTCAAATAGTGAAAATACAAACTATAGAAAGAGGTGCAGTTTATATGATTTTGAAGAATCAAATATAGAAAAAAAAAAACACCCTACCACAAGTGAACAGAGAAAAAACATTTGAAACGCACACTCACAGTACTCAAAAAATGTCAGGTAGCAAAGATTTCTTTAAAACATTCATCTTTAATTGTTACACATTAAATATTTTTACCAATATTAGTGTATTAAGTGTAGTTTATTAAACTATAGAGATGATTAATATAATAACACTCAGTTTCAATACAGAGAGGATTTTAATTGCAGACTCAGATCCGATGTTGTTCAAAAATTTAAAGTGACAGTGTCACTGCCAATAATGCATAACATTGTAGAGTGACTAACAAATTAGTCCTTATATTACAATAAAAACAAGAACACAGCAAAAAAAATAATATCTAATTAACTCTATGTATATAGATGAATGAATTCACTTAAGAACAGCAACCAAGTAGAATAAAAAGGTTTTTATTTAATACACACCAAAGATATACTAAATAAAAATAGATCAAATAAAACAGCTGCTGCTGTTTAAATATAGTAGCCGATAGCTGCTATGTAATGACTCTTCTAAATTGTTAACATTAGATGGCTCAGTCACGATACAGAACTCATATATAAGATGTTAGAGTAGTAGCTTTCATGTAGCTTGCCGCTTATGTTGAAAAAAGTTATTGCAGTAAGGCACACTAATGCTGAACATTAGAATGGAATACAGTCAGGGAGCTATATTAGCAGTACCAAGTCCGCACAAGTAAGTTCCCAAATGAGATGGTAAAAGGAGGTGGTATGTAACGATGGAGAAATTGTATCGAGGCGTTACCGTGGTTCCGATGAGTGGTTTAGCGGTGGAAGTCCGCAGTCGTAAACATGCACCTGAGAACCGGATCCTCGTACTGGTTGATGCAGCGTGATAGGTATCCACTATCAATGAGTGGCAGTGGAGCGGTATCCAGCACCAAAGGTTCTCCTCCGTGTAACACCAATAGTAGAATATAAAAGGAGGATATGGAGTAGGCATACCGAATCGCTGAAGCCAGAAGGCAGCCATTAAGAAATACGATCAAGATTTAGAGCCCATCATCTTAAACAATGAGGATAAACATTGTTTAGCAATCCATAAGAGTTTATATTCAGAAAATGATGATTGTTTTAATACTGATAACCTTGGGCTGGATCCAGACTTAAGTAAGTGCTTGAAATTAGTTACCCCTGGGCTAAACCATGTTGATTGCAGGGGAAGTCAAGTTAATTGTATTCTTTGCATGCAGGGATACATCTTTAAATTGCTTACTGCACACAGATACTGACCAGCTTTACTATCACACTGTTATTTAGACTTGGGATAGGAAACATCACCTCTCAACAATACTGTGTGCAGCAGATAAAATATAACTCCCCTACAATCATCATGGTTTAACCCAGGAGTAACTAATTTCAGGTACTTACTTAAGTCTGGATCCAGCCCCTTATCCCTATTTTTGACATTTGAAATCATACAATTAATGAACTTGCGCCTACTTTTCAGAAGAATAGATTCAGATCGGAATCAGATTTTTTTCCCACCAACCAGAAAAGTATAACAATACAAAGTTTTTATAAATCCACTTTAAAGGGTTTTAAGGATATTTGCTTGGCTAGTAATCCAAAAGGCAAAATAAACAACTTCAGTAAAGATAACCTCTCAAGATGGGAACGTAAAGCCCTTAAAACTATGTGATGACCTGAATATAGTAATTCGCGCAGCAGATAAGGGAGGGAGTGTGGTGGTCCTCAATAGTACAGACTGCCACCAAGAATCCCTTAAACAATTATCAGATTCGAATTTCTACACTAAGCTCTCCCAAGATCCCACAAAATCTTTCCAGAGAGCGTTGAAAAATCTCCTTGATTGGGCTTTGGCAGAGAGCGTGATTGATAAGCAAACATTTCACTTTGTATTCAATCCACACCCAGTCACTCCTATTTTTTATCACTTACCCAAAATACACAAATCACTTACCTCACCTCCTGGACGCCCTATTATTTCTGGTATTCACTCCCTCACATCCTATTTTTCTGCTTAGGTTGATTTTTTTTCTCCAAAAATACGCAGTTTCATTATGTTCATATGTTCGCGATAATGCAAGTTTTGAATCTCATAAAAGATATTTCTTGGTGTTCCTCATTTGCTTTTCTGACCTTAGATGTTAAGTCATTATAAACTCACATTCCTTACTCCCTGGGTATTGAAGCAGTCAATCTTTATTTATCTTCCAATCCCACCATTTCTACTTCCCAGAAAAAATTCATACTTGATTCTATATTTTTCATCCTTTCCCACAATTGTTTTTTATATGACACTGATTTCTTTTTACAGATCCATACCGCGATGGACATCAAATTCGCCACGAGTTTTGCAAATTTATATATGGGGGTTTTGAGGACAAGTTCATCTGGAATGGCAAGTTCGGGGCAATTTTGGTGCACTATATGCGGCACATTGACGATTTATTAATTATTTGGAATGGGGGTCCCCTTTTGGCAACAGAATTTGTGCTCTACCTTAACACAAATTGCACCAATCTCACTTTCACCCACACGTATGATCCCCTCACAGGTAATTTTCTGGATATCACGCTCTCTACCATTGATAATTGTGTCAATTAATTATAATAAACCGTCCAATGCGGCAAATTATCTGCATTTTCGTAGTGGACATCATAAACCCTGGGTGAATCATATTCCTCTGAGCCAATTTACACGCTTGCGCAGAAATTGTTCAGATCAACATGATTTTACTATTCAAGCTCAGAAAATGTATGCAGATTTTAAAAATAGGGACTATCCGGAAACCATTTTGTCTGAGGTCTTAGAATATGCCAATTTATTGGATAGGACAGCTTTACTTGTTCTGAAAAAGAAAAACGTACATAGAGATGAAAATAGTGATACTAGGGTGAACATCCCCTTTGTAACTAAATTTAATATAAAATCTAAACACATTGCAAATATTATCAATAAAAACTTTGTCCTCTTAAAAGTAGATCATATATTGTTTCTAAAGATCTTAATGAGCTTGTTTCCAAGCCAGTTGATATAAATCCAAATCTAACTAAAGATGAACTTGATACTTTGAATGAAATTAAAACTTGGAATGACATAGTGGTAAAAACTTCCGACAAAGGCGGAAATGTTGTCTTGTGTCCTAGTGATATGTATTTGAGAGAAGCTTATCGCCAATTAAAAGATACCACCTGCTACAAACAACTTTTGTCTAATTCCACCGAAGAATTTAAGACAGCTTACAATTCAATAGTCAGATCGGCAAGAAAGGAAGGTATTATTAACAGCAAGGATGAAAAATTCTTATTGTGTGAATACCCTCGGGTGGCATGTTTTTATATGCTACCTAAGGTACACAAGGAAGCTAGTAATCCCCCAGGGTGTCCCATAATATAAGGGTAATAACTCCCTTACAGAAAATGAAAGTAAATTTGTAGATTTTAAACTGCGCGAGTTTGTTCTTTCATTGCCCTCCTTTATAAAGGAGCTCTTTATAATGGACCTCTTAGCTCATCTGTGAATGAATTGACAGTGACCACAGACACGTAGTTGGCCATATTAGATGTAGAATCTCTCTACACTAGTATTCATCATCAATATGGAATTAAGGCTATTAAGTATTTTTTGAAGGTCCCCTGAAATTCAAGACGACTTTGTTCTAGATCTTTTGAATTTTGTGCTCAAACAGAATTACTTCACCTTCAATAATACTTACAGTTACGGGGCACGGCAATGGGCACACCTTGTGACCCAACTTTTGCCAATTTATATCTTGGCTGGTGGGAGCAGGATGTCGTCTTTGTGGACAGCCATGGAGGGCATACCTCTCATGTCCTCCTATGGCTGCGCTACATAGACGACATTCTGCTCCTGGGCAGGGTACACTTGAAGGTTTATTGCAGATCGTTGACATCTTGAACACCAGTGAACTGAATCTCAAGCTTACCCTCAAATATATCCAAAAAGAAGTTGAGTTTTTAGATGTATTAATTAAGATTGACCCAGAAGGTAGAATCATCACTGACCTCTACCGTAAAGCGACGGCCACTAATAATATTTTACACCAGTCAAGTGCCCACCATAGAAATGTAACTATGAATATTCCCAAAGGAGAATACTTAAGAGTACGGAGGAATTGCTCGGATCTCGAGCTCTTTAAGTCTAGAGCAAAAGAATTGCAATTGTTTCTACTAAGGAGGCTACTCTAAAAAACTTTTAAAACGGCCGTATCATCATGCTCTATCGGTATCACGTGAGAGTTTGATTTATTCTAAAAATAGATCTGATGCTACTAAAGATATACGCTTTATTGGAAATTTTTGTATTGAGGCTCAAAGCATAACTGAAATTCTCAACAAACACATGTCTGTCTTAAAATCTGAT
>WWET01000964.1:13576-33607 GCA_011038615.1 Limnodynastes dumerilii
TCTCTCTCTCTAATACAGATTCCTCTCTATACACCCAGCATGTGACTTCTCTCTCTCTCTCTCTCTCTCTCTCCAATACTGATTCACAAAACTGTAATGCTTAGGCTAGATTTACTGAACAATAGGATAAGATGGCGCTCTTCTAGACTAAAAACAGCCCAAACACAGGGGTACCACCAAAACCCCTCAAAAAGCAATGTACAGAGAATCAAATTGTGTATAGGCGCTAAAAAGGAGGATAATGAGGAGATGAAGTCAGAGGGGAGGTAAAATAGTAAGAGAAATCAATTAACAAGTTCTAACAATCCAACAGGAAACAAATACCAATACCGCAAGAGCAAAGATGAACAAATATAAAGTGCAAATGGTGTGAATCCTGATAATCTAAGTGGATAAGTGTAACTGACAAGGGGACAATAATAAATGGGTGAACGGAAAGATAAGGATATAAAACGGGAATCAGTATACTAATCACGCAAATTTATTGAACATAGTAAACAATAAAAGTACACAATTAAACGCTGGGATAAAAAATCAACAACAGCGGTACAACGGCAGCACGTACCTGGTGTTAAAAACACGGCTACACAGAACGGACCCGCTGAAGGTGGTAAGTTCCCGGGTAGAAAAGGCGGGGGTCTTCATCGCGGTCATTCAGCTACACGTGCCTCTCCAGTCCGCCCCTACCCGGGAACTTACCACCTTCAGCGTTCTGTGTAGCTGTGTTTTAACACCATGTACGTGCTGCCGTTGTACCGCTGCTGTTGATTTTTTATCCCAGCGTTTATTTGTGTACTTTTATTGTTTACTATGTTCAATAAATTTGTGTGATTAGTATACTGATTCCCGCTTTATATCCTAATCTTTCCGTTCACCCCCTTGGGGGAGAGCCATCCACCCCCCTCCCCTAAGGATATATTTACCTTTCCAGGGAGGATCCATCAGGGGAATGCACTGTCAGAGATCCCTCGTTTATTGAAGGTCTGAACACTAACGGCTGATGAACCAGTGGGCTTACACTTTATTGAGAGACTTTATGAACTCATTTCATCCTACATTGGACTTTAAGTGAATCATTGATCTTTTATTTGTTTATTTATTTATGCTTTAATCACCTTTTTAGCACCACAGCGCCACCTCTTGTTCTTTTTGTATATTACACTTGTTCATTGTAGATAGTCTCTTTCCCACTTGGGTTGTGCACATTGACTTGATTTTTATTGTTTTATTACTTGTTCACTATTTATTGTTGCTTTACTATTTATTGCCATAATATATGAAATAGGTTTTGTTGCCTTTTAACCCAAGCTACACCTTATGTATTTATTTATTTATCCACCTATTTATTCTATATTTATTCTTTCACCTCACAAATTGAATTGTACTATTTATATTTACTTCACATATACCAGGATCTGAAGAGTAGTCAGAATATTTGCACTTTATATTTATTATTGTCCCCGTGTCAGTTACACTTATCCACTTAGATTATCAGGATTCACACCATTTGCACTTTATATTTGTTCATCTTTGCTCTTGCGGTATTGGTATTTGTTTCCTGTTGGATTGTTAGAACTTGTTAATTGATTTCTCTTACTATTTTACCTCCCCTCTGACTTCATCTCCTCATTATCCTCCTTTTTAGCGCCTTTACACAATTTGATTCTCTGTAGATTTACTGAACTGCTAAAAAGGTAAAATGGAGATGTTATAATGGAGATGTTGCCCATAGCAACCAACCAGATACTAGCTGACATTCTATAGTGCGTAATAGGAAAGCGAGAGCTCGTTCCTTTTCCGTTTCTGCAGTTTAGTAAATCTAGCCCTAGGATCCCTTTCCTCCAGTCTATGGAGATCATCATTCATTCCCGCTGCTGGTGTGTCCACCATGTTACACATCGCGGTGTCCTCAGCATGCTCAGAGTAAGGTAATATTCACCCTGCGAGCGGCTCAGTGACATCGCGGCTTTTCAGAAGACATTTTGCAGCGTGAGGTGACGCGTCACTAATATCGCCATCACTGCTAGCGACAGTAGGCGTATTTGGCCCAGCACTGGCGCTCCATGGTGCCCGCTCACAGCCAGGTGTCACTGATTAAGGGCCAGATTTACTAAGCTGCGGGTTTGGAAAAGTGGAGATGTTGCCCATAGCAACCAATCAGATTCTAGCTGGCATTCTCTAATATGTAATAGGAAAGTGAGAGACAGACTCTGATTGGTTGCTATGGGCAACGTCTTCACTTTTTCAAACCCGCAGCTTCGTAAATCTGGGCCTAGAAATCTCACTCAGTTATGGGTTTCCGTTTTCTAGTCACACGCACGGCCAAGAAAACACCTAAATACAGCAAACAATTCCACGTGCGGCCTAATCATACATCCGGCACTTTTACCGACATGTGCGCCAAGCAATATCCCACTTCTACCTAACCAGCACAGGGCAGAGGGGGTGCTTCACAGCCATTTTTCGAGCCCCCATTTCCGAGGAGGCAGCGCAAGCAAATGTGCCTGCCCAGTCACAGACAGGTAAACGCCGACCCCTATTTACCCATCCCTTATGCTAACCCTCCCTTTCCATTACCATAACCCTTCTCCCATCCATCCCCTCCCCACAGCCTAACCCCAAGCCTCCCCTTCTCCCATCCATCTCCTCCCCACAGCCTAACCCTAAGCCTCCCCTTCTCCCATTCATCCCCTCCCCACAGCCTAACCCTCAGAGTACCTGTTACACTACTTCCCCTCCCCACAGCAGGGTGATGTGAAGGGTCTGTGCGAATTTCTAGTTTGTGACATTTGGCAATAGACAGTGGAAAATTAGGAGTCGGCTGTGTGTATTTAAAAATACCATTTTCGGAGCGGGGCATGAAACCCGGGCAGAGGGGTAGATGTAAGGAAAAGGGAGGTGTCACACCGTCACTTCATAACATACACTAGATCAGGGTTTGACAAATACCAGACGCCAGGGCAACTAGAATTTGGGACCAGGTGACCGGATTGTGTACTAGATACAACCTGATGGGCCGCTATGAGAAACAACACTTTTTAATGTGCAGAAGCCGCAGTTAGGTTTGATCTTCAGGTTCTGGGACCTTAACGTGATGTAACATTACAGGGGACACGTGTTTCCCATCCCTGCATCAGACAGACGCCATAGTAATAAGGAGCTGACCATGTGAGATAAGAGCCGTGTAACCCAATCTCTCACCCGGGCACTGCCTGACTCCCCTCTGCCTGACCACCCAGCACTGACTCCCTCTGCCTGACTCCCCTCTGCCTGACCACCCAGCACTGACTCCCTCTGCCTGACTCCCCTCTGCCTGACCACCCAGCACTGACTCCCTCTGCCTGACTCCCCTCTGCCTGACCACCCAGCACTGACTCCCTCTGCCTGACTCCCCTCTGCCTGACCACCCAGCACTGACTCCCTCTGCCTGACTCCCCTCTGCCTGACCACCCAGCACTGACTCCCTCTGCCTGACTCCCCTCTGCCTGACCACCCAGCACTGACTCCCTCTGCCTGACTCCCCTCTGCCTGACCACCCAGCACTGACTCCCTCTGCCTGACTCCCCTCTGCCTGACCACCCAGCACTGACTCCCTCTGCCTGACTCCCCTCTGCCTGACCACCCAGCACTGACTCCCTCTGCCTGACTCCCCTCTGCCTGACCACCCAGCACTGACTCCCTCTGCCTGACTCCCCTCTGCCTGACCACCCAGCACTGACTCCCTCTGCCTGACTCCCCTCTGCCTGACCACCCAGCACTGACTCCCTCTGCCTGACTCCCCTCTGCCTGACCACCCAGCACTGACTCCCTCTGCCTGACTCCCCTCTGCCTGACCACCCAGCACTGACTCCCTCTGCCTGACTCCCCTCTGCCTGACCACCCAGCACTGACTCCCTCTGCCTGACTCCCCTCTGCCTGACCACCCAGCACTGACTCCCTCTGCCTGACTCCCCTCTGCCTGACCACCCAGCACTGACTCCCTCTGCCTGACTCCCCTCTGCCTGACCACCCAGCACTGACTCCCTCTGCCTGACTCCCCTCTGCCTGACCACCCAGCACTGACTCCCTCTGCCTGACTCCCCTCTGCCTGACCACCCAGCACTGACTCCCTCTGCCTGACTCCCCTCTGCCTGACCACCCAGCACTGACTCCCTCTGCCTGACTCCCCTCTGCCTGACCACCCAGCACTGACTCCCTCTGCCTGACTCCCCTCTGCCTGACCACCCAGCACTGACTCCCTCTGCCTGACTCCCCTCTGCCTGACCACCCAGCACTGACTCCCTCTGCCTGACTCCCCTCTGCCTGACCACCCAGCACTGACTCCCTCTGCCTGACTCCCCTCTGCCTGACCACCCAGCACTGACTCCCTCTGCCTGACTCCCCTCTGCCTGACCACCCAGCACTGACTCCCTCTGCCTGACTCCCCTCTGCCTGACCACCCAGCACTGACTCCCTCTGCCTGACTCCCCTCTGCCTGACCACCCAGCACTGACTCCCTCTGCCTGACTCCCCTCTGCCTGACCACCCAGCACTGACTCCCTCTGCCTGACTCCCCTCTGCCTGACCACCCAGCACTGACTCCCTCTGCCTGACTCCCCTCTGCCTGACCACCCAGCACTGACTCCCTCTGCCTGACTCCCCTCTGCCTGACCACCCAGCACTGACTCCCTCTGCCTGACTCCCCTCTGCCTGACCACCCAGCACTGACTCCCTCTGCCTGACTCCCCTCTGCCTGACCACCCAGCACTGACTCCCTCTGCCTGACTCCCCTCTGCCTGACCACCCAGCACTGACTCCCTCTGCCTGACTCCCCTCTGCCTGACCACCCAGCACTGACTCCCTCTGCCTGACTCCCCTCTGCCTGACCACCCAGCACTGACTCCCTCTGCCTGACTCCCCTCTGCCTGACCACCCAGCACTGACTCCCTCTGCCTGACTCCCCTCTGCCTGACCACCCAGCACTGACTCCCTCTGCCTGACTCCCCTCTGCCTGACCACCCAGCACTGACTCCCTCTGCCTGACTCCCCTCTGCCTGACCACCCAGCACTGACTCCCTCTGCCTGACTCCCCTCTGCCTGACCACCCAGCACTGACTCCCTCTGCCTGACTCCCCTCTGCCTGACCACCCAGCACTGACTCCCTCTGCCTGACTCCCCTCTGCCTGACCACCCAGCACTGACTCCCTCTGCCTGACTCCCCTCTGCCTGACCACCCAGCACTGACTCCCTCTGCCTGACTCCCCTCTGCCTGACCACCCAGCACTGACTCCCTCTGCCTGACTCCCCTCTGCCTGACCACCCAGCACTGACTCCCTCTGCCTGACTCCCCTCTGCCTGACCACCCAGCACTGACTCCCTCTGCCTGACTCCCCTCTGCCTGACCACCCAGCACTGACTCCCTCTGCCTGACTCCCCTCTGCCTGACCACCCAGCACTGACTCCCTCTGCCTGACTCCCCTCTGCCTGACCACCCAGCACTGACTCCCTCTGCCTGACTCCCCTCTGCCTGACCACCCAGCACTGACTCCCTCTGCCTGACTCCCCTCTGCCTGACCACCCAGCACTGACTCCCTCTGCCTGACTCCCCTCTGCCTGACCACCCAGCACTGACTCCCTCTGCCTGACTCCCCTCTGCCTGACCACCCAGCACTGACTCCCTCTGCCTGACTCCCCTCTGCCTGACCACCCAGCACTGACTCCCTCTGCCTGACTCCCCTCTGCCTGACCACCCAGCACTGACTCCCTCTGCCTGACTCCCCTCTGCCTGACCACCCAGCACTGACTCCCTCTGCCTGACTCCCCTCTGCCTGACCACCCAGCACTGACTCCCTCTGCCTGACTCCCCTCTGCCTGACCACCCAGCACTGACTCCCTCTGCCTGACTCCCCTCTGCCTGACCACCCAGCACTGACTCCCTCTGCCTGACTCCCCTCTGCCTGACCACCCAGCACTGACTCCCTCTGCCTGACTCCCCTCTGCCTGACCACCCAGCACTGACTCCCTCTGCCTGACTCCCCTCTGCCTGACCACCCAGCACTGACTCCCTCTGCCTGACTCCCCTCTGCCTGACCACCCAGCACTGACTCCCTCTGCCTGACTCCCCTCTGCCTGACCACCCAGCACTGACTCCCTCTGCCTGACTCCCCTCTGCCTGACCACCCAGCACTGACTCCCTCTGCCTGACTCCCCTCTGCCTGACCACCCAGCACTGACTCCCTCTGCCTGACTCCCCTCTGCCTGACCACCCAGCACTGACTCCCTCTGCCTGACTCCCCTCTGCCTGACCACCCAGCACTGACTCCCTCTGCCTGACTCCCCTCTGCCTGACCACCCAGCACTGACTCCCTCTGCCTGACTCCCCTCTGCCTGACCACCCAGCACTGACTCCCTCTGCCTGACTCCCCTCTGCCTGACCACCCAGCACTGACTCCCTCTGCCTGACTCCCCTCTGCCTGACCACCCAGCACTGACTCCCTCTGCCTGACTCCCCTCTGCCTGACCACCCAGCACTGACTCCCTCTGCCTGACTCCCCTCTGCCTGACCACCCAGCACTGACTCCCTCTGCCTGACTCCCCTCTGCCTGACCACCCAGCACTGACTCCCTCTGCCTGACTCCCCTCTGCCTGACCACCCAGCACTGACTCCCTCTGCCTGACTCCCCTCTGCCTGACCACCCAGCACTGACTCCCTCTGCCTGACTCCCCTCTGCCTGACCACCCAGCACTGACTCCCTCTGCCTGACTCCCCTCTGCCTGACCACCCAGCACTGACTCCCTCTGCCTGACTCCCCTCTGCCTGACCACCCAGCACTGACTCCCTCTGCCTGACTCCCCTCTGCCTGACCACCCAGCACTGACTCCCTCTGCCTGACTCCCCTCTGCCTGACCACCCAGCACTGACTCCCTCTGCCTGACTCCCCTCTGCCTGACCACCCAGCACTGACTCCCTCTGCCTGACTCCCCTCTGCCTGACCACCCAGCACTGACTCCCTCTGCCTGACTCCCCTCTGCCTGACCACCCAGCACTGACTCCCTCTGCCTGACTCCCCTCTGCCTGACCACCCAGCACTGACTCCCTCTGCCTGACTCCCCTCTGCCTGACCGCACAGCACTGACTCCCCTCTGTCTATTCTTTCAGCACTGCCTCCATTACTCTGTCACCAGCCTCCAAGCACTATCTCCACTACACCCTCACCTGTCCCGGGCACCCAGTCAGTGGCAGAGAAGACACCTTCTCGCACCTCTGCCAGCTCTGCGCCTGGATCCGGAGCAGGAAGGGGTCAGTGACTCCGGTGTCACTTCCTATGAGTCAGGGCTGTCGGGAAATGTAGTCACTCCGGGTAGTAGAGGGCACTAGAGGAAATAGAAATTAGGCTATATGCTGGAACTTTCTGCTTCACTCAACCGGACATTTTGTTGGAGCCCAGCATGACTTTTGCCTGCAGACACACATAACATGGCGCTAGAAGAGGGAACATTGAGGAGGCAACTGCTGTGTGACTCTAGCGCTGATGTGGCTCACATTGCAGGAGGCAGAGATAATATGTGGCCTTATAATTATTATTATTATTGTCACAAGCAGCAGATAATTGCAGTACATTGAGGATGACAATAAAAAGGTGAAGTATCTGCAGGAGGGCGACCATTGCAGGAGACAGAGATAAAATGTGGCATTATTGTTATTGTTATTATTATTGTTGTCTCATGCAGCAGATAATTGCAGTTATAATAATGTGCAGTATACGCAGGAGGGCTCACATGTGGTGTTTGCTCAGATCTGAAACACTATTTACACAGTGCCTCCATAGTCCCTTCCTCTAGATTCAGTCAACTCCACTCCTGATCTTCCAGCTGTCACACGTCTGGTATTTAAAAAAAACATTTATCTCTTCAACAAAGGTGGTTACCATAGTAACTGACAGTTGGAAACTGGGTCATGTTTGAGGGCCTGCTTATAAAAGGCCTGGCCAACCTGTTGCTCTCCAGGTGTTGTAAAACTACGAGTCCCAGCATGCTTTGTCAGGTAGCTGTGCCTGTGTTGTTAAAGCATGCTGGGACTGGTAGTTTGACAACACCTGTAGAGCTGCAGGTTAGGCTGGCCTGGCTTACAATGTTATGCACAGGGTCTGATCCAGAGTAATAGAGAATAGGGGAAAATCTGCACCTTAGAGAAGCTGTGATGAGCTGCAGGGGGGGGGGGCTTAGAATAAATCTGATCAGTAGTGCTCATGGTTGCCTACTTTTGCAAATGAATATCAGGGAGATTGTGAGAGCACTATCAAGGTGCTGCAAGGTGTCCTGTAGCGCCAAGGAGGTGTGTCCTGTGAATAGCTCCACCCATAGGTGTATCTAGCACTGCCAGGAAAACTATTTTACAATAAAAATGTCAGTATTTATTGATTATTAAATTGTTAGTGAATACTTTCATTACTATCTTTATAGAAAAGCTAAAAGTGACGCTGCAGCTGATTAACAAGATTCTTTCATTACATCTTGGCCTCCATGAAATTGGTCATCTCCATAGACCTCAATGGATGAAATTAGAATCAGGGAGATTACCAAACACTTTAGGGAGTCAGGGAGATCACCCAATCTTCAGGGAGTCTCCCTGATATTCAGGGAGAGTTGGCAACTATGGTAGTGCTTTAGAAAACCAATCAGTGTCTTCCCTGCACAGACATTTGTCATTCATTTGCACTCTGCATATTGCAGCAGAATTGTCCAGGAGCAGAGTTCCCCTTTATGTGCAGTGACTCCTGTCTCGGTGTATTATATATATAATATTACTGCTCGTGTCATGTCACTATTAAAGTTTAGTCCGCTATAAGGCACCAAGAATGTAACCATATGTGTTGTATAAGTAAATAGAATATGGGGGCAGATTACAACCCCTTGGCCTATACATGAGCCTTTTTATTATGACCTATGACCTTGTTTATTTGTATTTAATAATTAGATTATCTTATGCATGTTTAAATGATGCCCCTGTTTTAGCTGCTTGGAGGCTGTTCCACTGATGCACTTCTCTTTGGGTGAGGCCATGTTTCAGGAATAATGGTGGGATCTGTCACCCCTGATGATCACCCCCATCCCTCCTACCTCTAGGTCAGGCCGGGCCACCCTGAGGCTCTACAGGTATTGTGAAGCTTTAAATGATAACAGAATAGACATAGCTGCTACATAGCATGCTGGGACTTGTAGTTTCATAACACCCGGAGAGCCGCAGGCCTGGTGCACGTGCTGTCAGAGAATATGTATCTACCTGGCTTCGATGCATTGAGCTTGGGCTGCAGTCAGGGCACAGCGCTGGGCAGCATGTGTCAGCACAGGACACTCAGCTCCTCCCCCTTGTAAAGCAGAGCGGTGCCCATCTTCAGTCCGCTGCCTGCCCAAGCACCATTGTACCTCCACCGTGACTCTAATAGCAGAGTTGATCTTCTGCTAGGGGGCACCAACCAAATCTTGCCTAAGTCACCAAATTGGCTAGTGCCAGCCCTGTCGGGAGAGTTGGCAACCCTGACCATGCTGCAACAGTGCAGCATTAACTGATACCTGCAAAGCATGATGGGACTTGTAGTTTCACAACACCTGCAGTGATGCAGGCTACATATACCAGGTGTGGGTCCCCGATTAGAACGGCCCTATTTCAGACTGGCTGGGATTTCAATTGCAAATGCCTCGAGGAGTCATTGCAATGGATCCATGGAGCACCGAGCTGTTGGTGCTCCGAAAAGTAAGTTAAAATAGTTCTCCACTTTTTTCCCTAATTCTAACCCTAACCCTCCCCTCTCACTACTCTAACCCTCCCCTCTCACTACACTAACCCTCCCCTCTCACTACACTAACCCTAACCCTCCCCTCTCACTACACTAACCCTCCTTCCTGGCAGCCTGACCCTAACCCTCCTTCCTGGCAGCCTGACCTTAACTCTCCCTTAATTGCAGCCTAACCCTAAGCCACCATCTCCCGCAGCCTGACCCTAACCCTCCCTCCCCTGCAGAAATAATTTACTCACCTGTCTCTGGTCCAGCGAGCATTGGCGGGGGGGCGGCGGAGGGATATGGGGGCCTGATCCAGACTGAGCGTACTAACGCTCAGCGTTACATCGTGGGACTCCCCCTGACACTCCCCCTGCCCCTTCGTATTTACACTCCCTTACACCGGCTGAAGGCTACCCTAACTTCAGCCGACATATGGGAATGTAAATACGCTGGAACAGCGGCGTTAGTATGATAACGCTGCCCTCCCAGCCTCATTACCCGTTACTACGCTGGTGCTATGGACGCCCGATCCACGATCGGGGGTTGCCGTAGCTACGCCGGGCAACATCTGCCCGGCGAATGCGCAGATCGTGCTTGGCCTTGGCCTTGAATGTCTGGTACTACACAGTATTAATAACACATTTTAAATGTTCCCCAGATCAATATAGCACTGAGAATAAGAATGTGTCCTTTTACTTTAGTGTAACTTTACACTGTGATAACTTCAGACAGGATTCTAATTTACGCCAAGGGGGCATTTTGTGATTGCTATGCATGGGCACTGCAGTACCAGGACATATCAGGACGGATATGGTAGGGAATCCGATGCTGGAAAAGGACAGAGCTGGAAGCAGAAATACTTCCTTTCTGTGGTTGGGGGCATGTATGTATATTGTACCGTAATTGCTGGCTTCAGCACCTTCATACAATCCCCATTTTCACATCGATCCATCTTACGCATGCAGAATTATTAAGGTAGGGTCCAGTAACTTTGGATGAGCAATGGCAGTGGCCTCCCCTCTCCCATACAGAGTTTAGGATGCAGCAGGGACCTCCAGCATCAGAGCTTCACTGGATTTGGTCCTTTATATTTAAAGGTTCTTGAATCATATTTTGAACATTCTGATAAGCTGGTTCAACTGAATAGATACTGTAGAAATAGCTGAGGGTTTTGTTGTAGCATGACTATCATTGGTGTATTGAATTTACAGGTCTTCAATTTCTCACTTAAAATATACCTGCTCAGGCTTGCCATGCACACTGTGCGATATCTGTATCTCTTCTTCCCCTCCTCCACCGCTCACACATAGCAGTCCAGTTCCTCCCCTTGCCTCTTTTCTCTTGTTAGGCTATCCTTTTCCTTAGCCCAAAAGTTCTAACGAGCAGGGCCCTCCATCCCCGTGTCATCTCTTTCTCGACAACCCCATCTCTACCTACCTGTCCTCATAGTTCTCCTTTGTGCTTCATGACATTCATCTCTTTTACTTTCTACCTTTTTGCTACCCTTCCTCTACAACCTTGGGCTTTGTTTCTCTACACAATTTCCCTTATTTGATGTTAGTAATTTTATATTTTTGTTAGGTTGTTTAAATTTTTATAGTGGTGTCAATTTTTCTGACCTGTATGCCTCTACAATATATTCTATGGTATATCTAGATACTAGAACGGCATGCACGGCGCTTATCTCTGCCTCCAGACGCACGCTGTCCCTCCCCGTAGGGCACTTCTACACATGTCGCATGCAACATGAAAACAATACCACGTGGACGCTGCCGCAGGCAGGGCGCACGTTCTCCGTTCTCTCTGTCTCTCCTCATTTGATGTTTCCCCTTGTGCCTGGGGAACATCCTATCTCTTTCCTGCACTTTGGCTGCTGACCAATTAGTGATCAGCAGTTTCTATATGGATTCTCTTCCTCTTCCCTTTTGCACTGGTTATAGTTTCTGCCTTGCCAGTGATGTGATCTGCTATTTTGTGTGCCTAGTGCTTTTGCCTAACGAATTGACCGTTTTTTGCCCTCATACTCTGCCTTGTTCCTGCCTTAATTACCTCCAGTGTATCTTACCCCGGTTCTCCCCCCCTTAGTGTATCTACCTACCTATTTGTTCCTAGCCTCTCCCGGAGTGTCTGATTGTGTTACCCCTTTGGGGGCATTGCCGTATGTCTGCGTGTGCGTGAGCCCTGGTCCATCTTGTCCAGTCCTGTGACCTAACTTTCATCCACCATGCTTGGTTCAGTGTTCAGTGTACTTTGTCACCGGTCGGTCCTTTCCGATCCGGTCTGCATCGCGCTTTTTTATTTTTGCCTCCCCTCACCTTCTGGTATCCATCTTGGTTCTCCTTTTCCTTTCCTGCAAGTCTGGTTTAATGGGGCACGACCTGTTGTTGGGGCACAGCAAATTCCATCCCCACCACCAGGGGCTCTGGTGAACACCATCTGATAGCATAGACTCTGTGCCCCGGTAGCCGACTTCGTAACATTATAACCGGCCCTACCATTCAAACCTCGATGGAACCCTCCATTGCAGAGGCCATAAATGCCCTCATCACCCAGGTGTCCAGCCTGCGGCAGATGATCCAGACCCTGACTAATAAAGTGAACGATCAGGAGGAAGTCATTTCAGCCATGCAGGCCTCAGTTGTGCTCTACAAGCCTCCGCCCCGATACAGCCAACGGCTTCTTCCGACATCAAGGTTAACCTCCCGGACAGATTTTCTGGAGACTGCAGCCAGTTTCATCTTTTCAAAGAAAACTGCCAACTTTATTTTCAACTCCGACCCAACGCTTCAGGATCAGAACGCCAACGGGTCGCTTTGGTGATCACATTCCTCCAAGGGGAACCCCAGGCCTAGGCATTCAGTCTGCGCCCAAAGGACTCTGCACTCCAGATGGTGGATACATTCTTTGAGGCTTTGGGCCTATTTTACAAGGATCCAGACAGAGCAACTACCGCCAAGACCGAGCTTCGATCCCTTTGTCAGGGAAGAAGGACAGCTGAGGAATACTGTTCCGAATTCCGCTGCTGGGTTGGAATGACCCGGCTGTTTGCAGTCAGTTTTGTATTGGGCTGTCTGACCAGGTTAAGGACGTCATTGTTCAGTTCCCCGCATCAAGAAACCTGGATGATCTCATGCGCCTTGCGATCAAGGTTGATCGACACCTGAAAGAATATCTGGAGAAAGATTCTGCAGCAAGTTACTCCACCGGTCACCTACCCCAGGAATTTAAGGTACCAGAGGAACCCATGCAGATCGGGTCTTACCGTCTCTCCAAGGAGGAAATAGCCCGCAGATGTAACCTGGGTCTGTGCCTCTACTGCGGAGGAAAAGCCCACATGGCAGACTCTTGCCCGAAAAAACAACCTATGCAGTCATAAAAAAAAAAACCCAGCAGGTTGGCGAGGAGCTCCGGTTGGGTATTCATCTAGTCTCCTCAAGAAATTTTCTCCTGGTCCCAGCCCGACTGATCCTGAGGGATCGCGAAGACCAACTATCCGCTTTTATTGATAGCGGTGCTGCTGGAAATTTCTTAGATATCGGACTAGTCCATTGAATATCCGAGTCAGAAGTTTGGATATTCCCATCTCGGCAGTAGACTTGGATGGTCAACCACTATCTGAAAGTCCTATTCTCCAGAAGACTGAACCCATTCAACTGTTCATCAGAATGTGCCATTCAGAATCTATTGAATTTCTTGTTATTAACTGCTGTTCCTGGGTCACCCTTGGCTTCAACTCCACAATCCCTGTATTGATTGGTCTCTGGGAGAGATCCTACGGTGGAGTGAGTCCTGTAAAGGATCTTATATTTCCTACCCAGTCCGGGTAGGACATATCTCAGTCGAGAAAATTCCCTTGCAATATGCGGAATAAGTTGACGTCTTCTCCAAGCAAGCAGCGGAAATACTGCCTCCGCACAGACCCTATGATTGTGCTATTGAGCTCACGCCAGGTGCTAAATTGCCTAAAGGAAGACTGTGTCCCCTCTCTCGACTTGAATCGGCTGCCATGGACACTTACATTAAAGAAAATCTGGAGAGAGGATTCATCCGTCCCTCTAAGCCACCTGTTGGAGCAGGTTTCTTTTTTGTCTGCAAGAAAGACGGCTCTCTCAGACCATGTATTGATTACCGGGCTCTTAACCGTATTACTGTCAAGAACACTTATCCACTACCTTTAATCTAAGATCTGTTCAACCAAGTTAAAGGAGCTGTCATCTACTCCAAAATTGATTTTGCGGGGCATACAACATGGCACAGACCTTACCTTCTCCTGTGAGTGTGTGTTCGTTGCCCTCCGGGGTAGTTGGGTTGAGTGGGTGAGTGAGTGTGCGAGTGTTAGTCCCAGTTTGTCGGTAAGTCCTGTTAGTCCTGTCACCTCCCGTTGTCTCTGCGTTCCGTTTAGTGTTTCCTGTGGTTTGTTACGGTCCAGTCCCTTCTGGTACCTCTTTTGCTATACCCCACTTGTTACCCATTCCCCGTCTGCTCCCTTTCCTCTTCCGAGTTTCCTCTAAGGGGCGTAACCTGACGGGGTCCTACCAGCTCCAGTCTATCCCCACCATCAGGGGCTCTAGCGAACACCCGGTCCGACATCAGGCTCTACAAACCGGTGAGTTACTCGATTCCTCTCTCTCTCTTTGGTCACCCTGGTACTCGGTAGAGGTAAACCCGGGGTACCATAACAGGTGCAATCAACAATAAAACAATAGTCTCATGTTCCTGTGACATGTGCTTTAGTGAGCACAGCGCATCGGCCTAGGTCTGGATCAGGCCCTTTGTGCGTGTAAATGGGGGCCTGGACGCATGTCTGGATCCAGCATTTCCAGGGGCGTTTTAAGAAGTGAGGGGGCCCTTGTGCTGGATTTGTACTTTGCCCCCCCCCCCTGACTGTCCCGATTCGCGCACCTAAAAAGGGGTGTGGCCTAACTGTGCTGTAAGCCCCGCCCCCTTCGGCCCGTGAATCGGGACAGTCTCACTGCAGGGGAAGGGGGGCTCATTCAGAATCTATTTCTTCCCTCCGTAAGATATTAGAGGGAAGAAATAGATGCCGAATGGCCCCCCTTCCCCTGCCAACCCTGGGTGCAGGATGAATGCCACAGGGCCCCCTGTTGTGAGGGGCCCGTGTGCACTGCACACCCTGCAACCATTATAGATACGCCTATGGGCCCTTCGTACGGAAGTCTACAGGAAAACAGTATCTGAGCCCCCATAGGAGATACACGTGGGGTGGGCAGAGGCATGCTAATCGTACAGTAAAGGCTTGGCTAGGCCCTTACGTATGGAAAGGTTCCTGCTGGTGGATCCATAATGCGGGCTTGTGGATCACAAATACCGTACGTATGGAAACACTATATGGAATTTCAGGGTAAGTATAAGTAAAGTCCTACGTGCTGGTTGTTCATTTAACACTACAGAGCAATAAGTAATATAAGGAGATTATTACTTATATCTAGGGAAACAGAAAAATGCCAATTTTCATCACTTTTTAGAATATAAGGATTTAAAAAACACTGATGTTGGTACAGAAAAACGTTCGTAAGACAATCACATACTGAACTCATGGAGAATTGGGAACTCAATGAAATGACTTTGGAAACTCACGCCACACCTGCTGTAAGAACAATGCAGCACAGCCTTGATTCAGAATTTTCAAGGTGTATTTGGATGATCAGAATGTTTTCCCTAAGCAATGAGAACTGTGAATCACAGCACTAAGTAGTGTTTGTTCTATTTTGTAGTATAAACTATGTAATTAACCTCTTTGGGCCTGATCCAGACCTCCGCTCATGAAACGCTCATGTACGCAGCGTATTTACGCCAGCGTACCTACAATGCACTCCCATAGGCACTCCCCTTGGTCATACTTAGTTTAGCTTTCTTATGTCCAGCAAATCCTACCCTAACTTTTCTGATCATAACCGCGGGCGTCCGTAAGCTCATTGCGTAGTTACGACGCTTAGCACGCCCATACTGTACGATTTAAATGCCTTACCCCGCGCTCGGTGTGTATTTATGGGTTTCGTGTGGCAGGCACGTCCCCTCTAGCGGTGTTACGAAGCTGGTACGCTTAAGGCCCATACGCTCAGAATTTCTGAATGTGTAACGCCTGCCCGGCGCATGTGCAGTAAGTACAAACAGCATTTTACGCTTACGATCGCCATATAAATGCACACGAGCATAGGTCTGGGTCAGGCCCTTTGTTACTGGTTTACTAAGTCAGGGAAGGACACAACGCTCTTGTATTCTAGTGGGAGGAGGATGTGTTGTAATAGTGCATTGAGGGCATTCAGGCTTCCTATGCATCCGTATTTTACATGAGGATGCATCGGAAATCTTATAGTAGGGGTCAGCTGACATGGATGGGGTCAGCGGTTAGAATGGCCATTTTGCGATGGGGCCATTTTCTACCAGCCAATATTGAATTGGTTCTGTAATCAATTGCTCCTGCCCCACTTAGGACAAACAATCGAAGATCCCAAAAACTAATCTGCAGTGGTGAGTATTTATCCAACCCCATCCCTTATCCTAATCCTCACCCTAACCCTCCCCTTACATTACCCTAACCCTCTCTTCCCCTTAACCTAACCCTAAGACTCCAGTCCCCACAGCCTAACCATAAGACTCCCTTCCCTACAGCCTGACCCTAAGACTCCTGTCCCAACAGCCTAACCCTAAGATTCCCTTCCCTGCAGCCTGATGCTAAGACTCCTGTCCCAACAGCCTAACCGTAAGATTCCCTTCCCTGCAGCCTGACCCTAAGACTTCCGTCCCCACAGCCTAACCCTAAGTCTCCCTTCCCCACAGCCTAACCCTAAGACTCCCTTCCCCACAGCCTAACCATAAGACTCCCTTCCCTGCAGCCTGACCCTAAGACTCCTGTCCCAACAACCTAATCCTAAAACACCCTTCCCCACAGCCTAACCCTAAGACTCCCTTCCCTGCAGCCTGACCTTAAGACTTCCGTCCCCACAGCCTAACCCTATGACTCCCCTCCCTGCAGCCTGACTCTAAGACTCATCTCCCTGCAGCCTGACCCTAAGACTCCCTTCCATGCAGCCTGACCCTAAGACTCCTTTCCGTGCAGCCTGACCCTAAGAGTCCCCACTAACCTGTCGGTCTGCGTCGGGTTTTGGTAATAATAAATGGGTAAGTTGCCAAAAAATATTTTTGGCATACTTACTCATTCAGTAATAAAAACGTCTAATTAGTAATATTTTCTAAATACCGGCAGACAAAAATGACTTTTCGGCTGCCTGTATTTCGCAAATATCATTTCTTTTTCTGGCGTCCCAGCTCGCAGAAGGCTGGATCCAGTGAGGATCCTGCATCAGATCACCTGAACTCTCAACACCAGTGGAAGTCTGGCTTGGGTCTAATAATAGATCTATAGTAATATTTTATTATTATTAATTATTATTATTATTATTAGTAGTAGTAGTAGTATTAATAATAATAATAATAGTGGACTAGATCCAGACCCCCGCGCGTTTTCCGTACGTTTGGGGGTCTGTATGTCTGCGAGAGAGGGGAATGCACACCCTCTGTCACTCTCCTCTCTCATGCGGGCTTTATGGCAGCTTACGCTGTATTAAATCAGTGATCCGTACGAACGCTGATCCGCAGCAATGTGGGAGCCACCTCCCACACTGTACACTTTGCATGCTTCCCCCTGAAATGGGCTCGGAAGGAACAAAGTTCCCTCCCCAGCAGCCTGACCCTAACCCTCCATCCCCTGCAACCTGACCCTAACCTTCCCTCCCCAGCAGCCTGACCCTAACCCTAACCCGCACAGATAGTTTACTCACCTGTTCCTGATCCGGCGAGCAGCGTCGGAGGTGCGGTGGAGAGATAGCGCAGATGGTGGAAGGACAACGGTAATTGCGAAAGTGAATGGGTAAAGTATGCCGGACAGCATACTCACCCATTCACAAAAAAAAAGTCGAAAGCGGTAAGTATTCGAAAATGGGACTTTCGAAAAGAAACTTTCGGAAGTCCCATTTTCGCCAATTACACTCTCATACCGGAGAGTATAACCGCTGTACAGGCTGCACATGCATGCAAAAGTTGTGGCCATGGTGCACACAATCCAATGGCACAAGCAATGGTACCACTGGATGGCTATGCAGCTATGGCACATAGCGTACTGGCACAAGCAATGGTGCCTCTGGATGGCTATGTAGCTATGGCACAAGCAATGGTGCCTCTGGGTGGCTATGCAGCTATGGCACATAGCGTACTGGCGCAAGCAATGGTGCCTCTGGATGGCTATGCAGCTATGGCACATAGCGTACTGGCACAAGCAATGGTACCTATGGATGGATATGCAGCTATGGCACATAGTGCCATAGCAATGAAGATCATTGCAGCAATGTTATCATATACTTTGCACAAATGTAGTACACTGTAAGCCATATTCACACTTAAGAGTGAGTTAGGTGCAGACAGATCCGCACCTCACTGACTGACTTCAGCTCCTAACCCGCCCCTCGTTTTAGGTACATTATGGCATTTAAGAGTGCCTATAGGACTACCTTTAGTAACCGTGGGCCTGATCCAGACCTTCATCTGCTTGCGTTTTTATGCCCGGCGTTGTCGTAAAAACGCTGTTTTCCATGTTCTGTGCGTGTGTGCGCGGCAGATGTTAAGACCAGAAACTCTGAACGTACTTACGAGACTAAGGTCCACAGCGGAACTACGAACGAAGGAGCGTGCCAGCCATACGACACCCGTAATTGCGCTTCGGAGGCGGGGTGAGGCATGTAAATTGTACAGTATGGACACGCTAAGCGCCGTAACTACACATGAAGCCTACGGACGCCCGCGGTTATGCTCAGAAAAGTTAGGGTAGGGTTTGGTTGGTGTAAGGCGACATAAATACAGACGACCGAGGGGAGTGCCTAGAGGAGTGCTTTGTAGGTACGCTGGCGTAAACGCGCTATGCATAAGGGCGTATTATTTGCGTAGGTCTGGATCAGGCCCCTGTGTGTGGGAAACTATGCACAGACATTGCTTCTCCCCCCCCCCGGCTAATCTAAATCCCTCCGCCTCCCCCTTCTACCTATACACTCCCCGAGGTAGCATTAGTCCGCCTCTTTCCTACTAAACTACTCCATGCGAGGCAATCTACACACCTGACTGGTACATAGATTGAATAAATGACCTACTATGCATGTGTAGTAGGTCATTTCGTTAATCTACGCACCTAAGAAGCCAAAGCTTCTTAGGTGTGAATACGACCCTGTATTGTTTAATGGAAAGAAATGATAGAAACAGTGCAACCTCTTCAGTGGTCACGTGAACACACTAAAACAATAGAAAATAAGGATTTTACATTTAAAAAAAAAAAGGATAGTAAAATAATGATATATTATCACATATATTGTGCCCACTGTCTCACACCACCATCAAAAACAATAAACTGTGCACTATGAAATGTACGCTCTGTCTGTAACAAGCTAACCTTCATTCATGACCTTTTCCTTTCTAACAACCTTAACCTTCTTGCACTAACAGAAACTTGGCTCTCTGAATCTGACACTGCCTCACCTGCTGCCCTCTCACATGGTGGCCTTCACTTTACTCATACCTCCAGGCCTGGAGACAGACGGGGTGGTGGGGTTGGAATACTTCTTTCACAACATGTCACATTTACTGCTCTACCTAATGTCCCTTCGCTTACTTTCTCATCCTTTGAAGTACATGCTGTACGCATCTTTAACCCTTATCCTCTGCGTGTTGCTGTAATCTATCGTCCCCCCAGTGAATCCTGCCAACAATTTCTACACTACAACTCTGCGTGGCTCCCTCATTTTTTATCCTCTGACTTACCCACTGTTATCCTTGGTGATTTCAACATTCCCATTAATGATCCTCCCTCTCCTCATGCCTCTAAGCTTTTCTCTCTTACCTCCTCTCTTGGCCTCTCCCAGTGGATTGATTCTACTACCCATAAGGATGGTAATTGCATTGATCTTGCATTCTCCAAGCTATGGCTCAGTCACTCAATAACTTTCCTCACCCTCTCTCAGACCATCACCTTATCACCTGCAAACTCTCTCATACCAAGTCTAACTCTATACTCTATAACTCGCCAACACCTACTCGCACCCGTAGAAATATTAATGCCATTAATTTAATTCAACTTTCTCAATCCGTGCAACAACTTCTATCTCCTGTCCCTAATCTCCACTCTCCTAGCAGTTTTTCACCTAAACCAAACATTAGTAGACATCCTTGACCAACTTGCTCCAGCTACACCTCATGTACCACGGCG
>WWET01000964.1:74807-86739 GCA_011038615.1 Limnodynastes dumerilii
CCCCCCCCCCAGCAACATTATTTAAAATAAAAAAACCGCTGGCCAATACTATAATGCATGTGGAGTATATTAGGGGCCTGGGAATGGTGTATACTATAACACATGTGAGGAAAATTAGGGGTCTGGGAATGTCACATACTATAATACATGTGGGGTATATTAGGGGTCTGGAAATGGCACATACTATAATACATGTGATGTATATTAGGGGTCTGGGAATGGCACATACTATAATACATGTGAGGTATATTAGAGGTCTGGGAATGGCACATACAATAATACATGTGATGTACATTAGAGTTCTGGGAATGGCACATTCTATAATACATGTGGAGTATATTAGGGGCCTGGGAATGGTGAATACTATAATACATGTGAGGAATATTAGGGGTCTGGGAATGGCACATACTATAATACATGGGAGGTATATCATTGGTCTGGGAATGGCACATACTATAATACATATGAGGTATATTAGAGGTCTGGGAAGGGAACATACTATAATATATAAGGAGTATATTAGTAATCTGTGGATGGCACATTATATACTATATATATATATAGTGTGCCATTCCCAACCCCCAATTTAAACCTTGTAATCGCACACGAGGACATAAATATAAACTGGAGGGTGGTAGATTCAGAGGAAACGTGTGGAAAAGTTATTTCACTGAAAGGGTGATAGATAAGTGGAGTAGTCTCCCATCTGAGGTGGTTGAGGCTAACACAGTAGAACAGTTTAAACATGCTTGGGATAAATATAAGGATATCCTAAATCTCAAACTAAATTGAGGGTAAATAGGGTCTATGGTCAATATAGTTTTAAATAAACCTGGCAGACTGGATGGGCCATGTGGCTCTTATCTGCTGTCACTTTCTATGTTTCTATGTAAGAGGTGAATATTTACCTACCCCAACCTTTATCCTAATTCTTACCTTGACTCTCCCCTTCCATTACCCTAACCCTCCCTTTACCGCAGCCTGACCCTTAGATTCCCTTCCCCACAGCCTGACCCTAAGACTACCTGCAGCCTCACCTTAAGACTCCCTTTCCCACAGCCTGACCCTAAGACTCCCCATAGACTCCTAACCCTAAAACTTACCATAGACTCCCCTGTAATACTCACCTGTCCAGCAGGTCTGCTGCGGTGAGACGCGTCTGTGACGGTATTCAAATTAAAGAATGGGTAAGCATGGCGAAAAATAAATTCTGTATAATTATACATTCATTAAGAAAAGTCTTCTAATTAGCGTTATTTTTTAAATAGAGACAGCTAAATGTAGGCGGGGTAGCCATTTAAATGAAGGGTACGGGGCGGGGGAAGGCCCGTTACGACTACGGCCGCAGACCGAGTCGTATTAGCTAAGGTAGGAATCTGGGCCCAGATCCTGGGCTACGGACCCCAGGGGAATTAGTTGTCAGCTATGATGTGCGAATGTGCACATCACAATTACGCTAGCGTACCGGCCGGCGTAAGTAACGTTAGTATGCTGGCTGGTACGTTAAAGGGGCCGGCCAGCCTTTTCTGTCTGCCGTATCTCCACCATATAGGCGGAGATAGGCATTTCAATTATGGAGCGGGGTAGGGGAAGGCCCATTATGACATGGTCTGTAAGTGTCCAGATTTTACTACCTTGAGCGTGCACTCCCCGCTACGCTGTCGTAACTAAATACCACGCACATCCGTAAGACGTGCGTTGGTGCTGGATCCAACCCCTGGATACATAAGTGTCCAGATTTACTACCGACAGCGGGAAAAGCCGGGGGCGTATAGGGGTCTGAATCTAGCCCAAAATCACTATCTGGTGACGGACAGGATCAAGTAAACGCAAATATTCAAACAGACACCATCCAATAGTTGCTCATACAAATCACAATATAAATATTGGGAAAAGTCAATATGCTGCGTGGGGCTTTGTTGCCCTTCAAAACTCGAAATCAAAGAAGGTGATATACAAGGAATTCATTCACATACACTTTCATAGGTTTTTCAATGTCCTTTTTCCTAAGAAAAAAACTGTCAATTAAGTGTAGAAAAAGCTGTCCTCTGATTTATAGTTGTTTCAGCCTCACAGATTCCATTTGGATAGTAAATATATGAAAAACAAGAAACAAGAAACACTATAGTGCAATATGGAAGCACAGCAGGTCCCCCGCCTTAAGTGCCAATTTTTCACTCACAATTTATCCCTCTTGATCTTAAAGCCTCTCAAATGTCTTTCAATCCTAATGTGTGGTTACTCTCTGCATCTGTGGGATCACCAGACCAGCCTCTCAATCACCAAGGGAATACACAAAGTAGATAAAGCATCCGCTTCCTCGTGCGATGCATTACAAATCTTATGGCAGTATACAACTAATATCATATACTCACACTCTCCCTCTCTGGGTACTGCAGTGTGTAAAAAGTCACCAATATACTACTCCCGCTAGATGGCAAACTCCGGTGCTCCCCTGTCTCCATATATCCTCAAGTTAAAATGAGGGGAAGCTGCTCAGTTCGTGTTGTAGACAATTTCTTTTTATTAAAAGAGTCAATATGTTTTTTTAAAACAGACAAGGGATGTGTATGTCTGTGCACGCTCCCCATAGGGGGATAGGATGAGACCCGGAGTACAATGGAAGTGCCTGGGCTGTTTAAATAAATGACACTCTACCTTTTCCTCTGGGGCCAGTGCCTGTACATCGTCAAATGCGTTTCGACTAACAAAAGTTTTTCTCAAGGTGCCACCTTGAGAAAGCGAAACGCGTTTCTGGTAGCAGGAGATTCTATGGACATTGGCCCCAGGGAAAAAGGTAGAATGATGCTGAAACAACTGTAAATCTACACACAACTGAACGTTTTTTCTGAGAAAAAAGGACATTGAAAAACCTACGAATGTGATCTAATTGCTATATATCACCTTCTTTGATTTAGAGTTTAGAAGGACCATGGTGCCCCATGGAGGATATTAACTTGTCACAACATTTATATTCACCAAAATTTGCCTCCGGGCGCTCTATGATCCAGTCATACAGCAATGTAAGTCGCAGAATGGAGGGTAATTTAGAATGGGAAGAAAGATTCTGGAAGTTTGTGTTAATCGTGTATATAAAGGAAAATTTGGATAGCAAAGTGGTTGTTAATAGGGTAGACAAAGGTTTAGAAGTAGGAAGAGGAATATGGTAAACTTGTCTGAAGAGGTGAGCTCTAAGGGAGCGCTTGAAGTTTGGAGAGTAGAGGATAGTTCTAATGGATGAGGAACATTATTTTAGAGTTGATGCAGCCTGAGAGAAGTCCTGTATCCAGGAATCAGAGCCTTTGTTAAGTGTAGAAGAGAGATGTGAACATCTGTAGAAGGCAGTATCCTGTATACATCTGATATAGTGAGCTGGGATATATCTTGTGATAAGTGTAGATGTTTATGCGGGTACAGATTTATTGATGGCTTTGTAGGTTAGCAAAAGGATTTTGTATTTGATTCTGTAAAATACAGGCAACCAATGTAGTGACCGACTAAGTGGGCCAGCTCTAGAAGAGTCTATCTGCTGCATGCAATATGGACTGTACAGGGGTAATTTTATAATGTCTGAGTAGGATGGGTAGGATGAGAGTTTTTGTGTCTTGTGTGTATTCTGTAAATGCAGTATTTTTCTTGAATTAGGTCACTGTTCTGGATCCCAGTCCCATCAAATTATAAAGCAAATAACTTCAATGTTAAAGGTTTGGCAGTAATTAAGTACTAGACCCTGACCTCTGTGTGATTACCGCCTGTATGAAGGTCTGGCTGTCTGCATGGAAGTGGGATGTAATCTCCCGTCATTCCCCTGTCACAGCGGACTTTGGGTGACTTATGCTGCAATAAGGCAGTCTTAAGTCACTTGTGCGTTATCAGTGTTCCATATGACCGCTGGTCTGCTCGTAGGGCCTGATCTAGACCTACGCCCCTAGTAACTACGGCGGGCGTTAGCGTAAGATTGGCTGAAAAGATGTTGCCCGGCGTAACTATGGAAATGCCCGATCGTGGATTGGGCGTCCGTAGTTACAGCGTAGTAACGGCGGAGGGGCCGTCTCTCGCCATTACTACGCAAAGTTTAGTGGAGGGAGGCGGGGGAGGCAGGGTAATGAGGCTGGGGGGACAGCGTTTGCTTAACTACGCCACCATCCCAGAGTAGCAACCCTCACTTACGCCGGCTGGGTAGCCTTCAGCCAGCGTAAGCGAGGGTATATATACGATGGGGCAGGGGGAGTATCAGGGGGAGTCCCACGATGTTACGCTCAGCGCTCAGCGCTACATTGTAGGTCTAGATCAGGCCTGTAGCCCCTAAAACCCACCCTACTGTATAATGTAAATGCCACCCTCCCTTCCCAACTGACGGAGTTTAGGCGGGCGGAGAGGAAGCATTGCCCTGTCGGACAGATCTCTAGGCAGAGTTCCACACGTCTGGAGATCTATTGTGAAACATCTGTCATGTGTATTGGCAGTAAATGATCTGAGTTCCGCATCTGGCATGCAGGATTCGGCTGTTGTGCGGAGGTCAGTATCTGCTCCTAAATCATGATAGACAATAAACATCTCAGACCGTATTCACATTTAATGCTTTAAGTAGGTGCAGATAAGCATATATATATATATATATATATATATATATAAAAGCATGTATCCGCACCTAACTTAAACCTCCCCCGCCACCTACCCCATTTATTAAGAACCTAGGGCACTTAAGAGTGCACTATGGCTTCCCTAACTTCCTGTTTGTATTTTCCTTCTTAAGAATACGAACGGTATTTTTATACCCCCATCCTTCCTGACTCCTTTCCATATCTCCCCCCACCCACTCCTCTTAAAACCTCACAGAGACTGCCTTTTTCCGCTTCAGAAACTACGCGCAATCTCTAAATGGTAAGTAGATTGTGTAAATTACCTACTACACATGCCTTTGCAAGTACCTGCAACGATACTTCACATTGCGAAATAGGGATAGCCGAAAGTCCCTTTTTAGCTGTCCCTATTTCGAATGTGATACACCACAGAATTTATTCTTATGACTGGGTGACTATGCGATTCGCATACTCACCCATTCATGTTCACGAGATCCGCCAGCGCCTCCGCCGGACCAGACCACCAGAAAGGTGAGTAACCCTCTCTGGTGACTTAGGGTTAGGCTAGGGGGAAGGGGGACTTAGGGTTAGGCTGGGGTGGGGGAGACTTAGGGTTAGGCTGAGAGGGAGGAGATTTAGGGTTAGGGGGGGGTGATTGAGGGTTAGGGTTAGGGAATGGGGCTCATCGAAGCAAAAGCAATCGATATCCCAGCCAGTTCGGAACTGGCTGGGAGCGAACAACCCTATTGAAATATCGAACTTCGCTACGGAGACCCACACTCTACACATTCGTGGTAGGTAATTTTTTAACAGAATATGGTCTCTCTCACCTATATATAAAAATATAAGATAAGGATTAAACAGAAATCTAGACTCCAGAATCAACACCAATTCCTAATGCAACAACAGAAGTTAAATGTATAGTAAAAAAATTCTATTCTATTTATTAAACAACAGTTATCATATAAGTAAATGTAAAAGTAATAAAGCAGAGTAAGGCCTTAATCACATATCAGCTGGAGAAATGTGTGTCATTTGGACAACAAATCTGGGCCCAAAATACAGTAAACATAGAATGCTCTGTAAGAAGGTGATACTTAGCTGTTTAAGATAGCCCTGAGATAGTTCAGGTCAGAGTTTAATAATGCCTAGAAAAACAATATTACTTTATATCCAGTTGTCTTTACAAAGTTTCAATGAAGCCCAGTCGGCACCCATCTCAGCAAGTCTGGTTCTTTGTATGTAAGGCTCAGGTTTCTGTCTGTTTTGTATTTGTAACAATACAACACAGTTGAAATACTGAGAGCTATATACCAGCCTTGCTAAGGCAAGTGCCTGCTGGGCTTCATGTAAACTTGGCAGCTGCCTCAGCTGGATATCGCATTCTCAAATCCTTGCCTCTAATTGCATGGACTTACGCGTTTCTCCATCACAAAGATGAAACCCTCTGAAACGGAGATATGCATGAGGTACCGATGTTTCTACAGGCTAATTAAATCTGGATCTCTTCATTTTAATAATTGCTACAAACTTTACTAATATTGGGCTGGATCCAGACTTAAGAAGGAGATTCAAATTAAGGCTCATATTCAGAGAACCGGACGTATAACATATACGTCCAGTGTTTAGCGATTTGTACTACTGCGCATGCCTAGTCATTTTTTAACGTAATCTACGTATCTTTTTCTTACGTAGATTATATAAATGCAGTCTGAAAGAACGTTACGTACGTTACTACTTACGCTAACGGAACATCTTTCGTGTGCGTGCTTAGTCAGTTGCGTAAATCCCCTGTCGTACTTGGTTTAGGATCGAGTGTCTGGATCGGGACCATAATCCTTCCTTAAATTTGTAAAGCGCTATGTAACATACTGACGTTAAATAAAAACCTGTTATTATTAATAACAATTATAATAACAATAATAATAATAATAATAATAATATTTTAGGATGTATCCACCATTTTATGCAGTGTGTTTTGCAGGGAACTGCAATAAAGAAGCTCTTTAAACCACTGTCGTTACTCAAGCAGAGTGACTTTATTAAAAGCTACAGTTCTACCATTTAGTACACGGTGTCCGAGGCATATAACAGCTGGGAACAACTGTGATGGTTTTTGGCTGCTGTACAGAATTCAGGGGCTTTCGCTGACAGCCAGGACCCTGTGCTGTGGGAAAATACTGAGTCCATATCTCATTATTCCCGTCTCCAACGCTCATATCAGCTTTTGTAAGTGTTTTAATAGCTGTATTTAGTAAAAAAAAAAATACCATATTGACTGGTGTCTTAAAGCATTCTTTGTAATAGGGGCTACCAGAATAAAATGGATTCCTTTGGCAAAATATTTAGCAGGAGAACTTTTCCGAAATTGCTGCCCGAAGCATTGAAAAGCTGCTGCAGAGTTTAATGTGCAGTCTCTACTGAGATGACCTTGTTTTACCCACATCATATAACAGATAACAAATGGGCCTTTCCCGATCATTAGGATGGCACGTGCCACATTCACAGCATGGATCTGGTAACAGAGTTCTGTTCAAGGGAGCGTTTCATGGTAAAGAGGTATGCAACCAGTACAGTACAGGTGTGCTAAGCACCTTTCATACTATTCGGACTTCCAAGCCATCACCATTTTGCACGAGTGCAGCACAGAAGTCTTACAGTAGGGGTCTGCTTATGATCGAGGAGTGTGGCCTTCCTCACCCACAAGGAAGTCTGGATAGAGTACCAGAATGTACATCTGATGATGTAAATGGGCAAGATCCAAAATTATGGCCTAAATCTGTATATTAGCCTCCATTGCAGAGATTAACATAGCACTCTCCCCGGCATTACTGCGTGTGGAATGCCTTTCCGTGGCCAGGACCCTACCTCAAGTATCCACGCAATACTGAATTGTACATAACTGTATGTGCAATTTAAATACCTATGCCCACTCACCATATGTATCTAGGAATTAGGGTAAGGGTTAGGATTAGGGTTAGGATTAGAGTTAGGATTAAGGGACCAGATTCAGATCTCTGTGTAATTTACGTATGCACGGAGATATGTAAGTAGGCATAGAAGAGGGGGGTGCACGTCCCTTGCATTCCCCATTTACATGTCCAGAACCGTACCTTAACTTTTCATGATCTGTGTCTACACGCATGTTACATGTCAAGGGAACTTACACAAGATATTGTAAATTAGGGCCAAGGGGGCTGATCCAGAGCTACAGCCGCCGTAGTTAATACGGCGGGCGTAGGCGTAAGATCGGCTGAAAAGCTGATGTCGCCCGGCGGAACTACGGCAACGCCCAATCCTGGATCGGGCGTCCGTAGCACCAGCGTAGTAACGATGGAGGGGGCGTCCCTCAGCGTTACTACGCTGAGGTTAGAGCAGGGAGGCGGGGGGAGGGAGGGTAACGAGGCTGGGATAACGCCGCCGTCCCAGCGTATTTACACTCCCTTACGCCGGCTGAAGTTAGGGTAGCCTTCAGCCGGCGTAAGGGAGTGTAAATACGATAGGGCAGGGGGAGTCCCACGATGTAACGCGGAACGCTAGTACCCTCAGCGCTACATCATAGGTCTGGATCAGCCCCAAGGTTAGGAATTAGGGTTAGGAAATAAGTTTAGGGGTAAGATTAGGGTTAGGAATTAGGGTTAGGGGTATGATTAGGAATTAGGGTTAGGGGTAGGATTAGAATTAGGATTCTGTTACATGCTAACAGAGAGGCATGTAAACACTCCTTACCTCATGGCGCCAGCCATATTTCCTTCCATACAGGGGTGTGACGGAATGCAAATTAGCCATGTGGAGAGTGGCGTCAGCTAAGCAGACAGGCACGCGCTCTCCTCAGTCTCCAGGCATCCTGGCTATTGTCAGGACAACTCCAATAGCACCCCAGCCTTAGTATTAGCTATTGGCCTCTATTTAGGCTATGCTCCTATTTGCCGGCTATAGCTCCAGCTTGTCTGTGCCTGCTCTTTCTCTTGCTCTTTGCTTCTCTTTTCATTGATTACTGAGTGCCCTTCTGTTCCTGTCTGTTCCCAGTGTCTCTCTCTCTCTCTCTCTCTCTCTCTCTCTCTCTCTCCTTTTGCCTTCCCTGGTTGCCCTTTGTGTGTGTGTGAGCCTGATTATATACTTGTCCTTGTTAGTCCTGTTTGTCTCTATCTGCGGCTTGCCGTCTCCCTGTGCGTTGTGTGTTCTCCTGTCCACCGCACCTTTGTGTGAGTCTCATCTCACCTGCCCTTTCTCCTTGCTCCTGTTGCTGGTAGCTGCAGTAGTCCTTCTACTGATATGGACATATTGGGGCCAGGGGCCGCAACCTCCAGGAGTCTGCATCCCAGACCATTAGGGACTCTAGTGAACACCTGACTCCTGGATAGACTCCGCGCTTTCGTTAGTGGTACCAGTTGTAACATATTCAATGGCAGAAAGTGTTACATGCCGTTAATACGGCAGGCCTGCGCTGCTCTGGGCTCCCCTCTCCTTGCTCAGTTACTTACCCCGCTTCTGGCACCGTCTGCCCGCTCTCCTGCTGCATGGTCCGTGGTCCCGTCTGCCATCTTCCTTCGCATACCGTCACGGGGGCGTGACGGTATGCAAATTAGCCATGCGCTACAGCGCAAGGCAGGCCGTCCTTTCCCTATGTGTTCAGCGTGCTCCACGTTCCCCCTGCGTCCTGGCCGTTGCCAGGACAACTCCAATCAGACCCTTCCATTTCTTTACCAGCCTATGGGGATTTAGGAGCCTCTATTTAAGCGCCAGCTGCCCTGTCTCCCATGCCGGTTATAACTCCAGCTTGTCTGTCTTGCCTGCTCTTTTCCTGTCTCTTGTTCCTTCTTGCTTCTTTGCCTTGCTTCCATTTCATTGATTACTGAGTGCCCTCATTTCCTCTTTATCCCTTAGTGTTTCTCTGTCCTTTGCCATCCCTAGCTCCCCTCAGTTATTACCTTTGTGGATTGTTTGTGTGTGAGTTTGCTGTGTGATTGCCCTGGTCTGTCTTTTCTGTCTGTGTCTGTTAGCGGCTTGCTGCCCCCCTGTTCGTTCCGTGTTCTCCTGTCTCGCCCCCTCTAGGGAATGTGCTCCCACCTGAGGTGAGTCTCTACTCACCTACCATCTCCGTTTCTAGGCTGCTGGTAGCTTCGGTAGTCCTCCTGCCTAAACTCACGACATACCGCTACGGGGGCTGCAACCTCCGGGGCCTGCAGCCCAGACTATCCCCACCAGCGGCTTGCCGTCTCCCTGTGCGTTGTGTGTTCTCCTGTCCACCGCACCTTTGTGTGAGTCTCATCTCACCTGCCCTTTCTCCTTGCTCTTGTTGCTGGTAGCTGCACTAGTCCTTCTACTGATATGGACATATTGGGGCCAGGGGACCACCTGGAGTCTGCATCCCAGACCATTAGGGACTCTAGTGAACACCTGACTCCTGGATAGACTCCGTGCTTTCGTGGTACCAGTTGTAACATATTCAATGGCAGAAAGGGCTTCCATTATGTGTGAGGGGAGAAGTATGAATATTATACAGCGAGGGTGCTATACTTCGTGCTACCCAGACTTACATAACATGGGACCTGATTCACAATTAAGAATCTGCAGCTTTTTAGGTGCGTAAATTTAAAAAGGGATAAACTACGTATGTGTCGTAACTTAATGTACACAGTCTACATTGGATCTAAGAACGGGATGGCTCTGAATCATCTGAATCGTTCCTCTAGGTCCAATTTATATGTGACATCACAGCATGTGACATTACATAGGGGTGGAGCACTGCGGATCAAGGCCCGGAGTATTTTTTCAGTCCTGGGCCCAGCAATTTTTGTTGGCAGCCCTGGGTGGGAATGAGGGTGTCATAATCTGCATTACACCTCTGGGAACCCTTCACATGGAACCCATATCTGGTCCGAGAGTTCATTTTCGAAAGACCCATTATAGAATACTAACCTTTTTCTACAGTTTTTTTGCGAATGGGTGAGTATGCCGTTCGGCATACTTTACCCATTCACTTTTGCAAACTGCCTTACCTTCTTCCACCGTCTGCGATATCCCTCCGCCATTTCTCGCCGAACCTTCTCCCGCTGCTCGTCAGACCAGGAACCGGTAAGTAACCTGTCCTATGTGGCTTAGGTTTAGGGGTTAGGGTTTAGAGTTAGGGTTTAGGGTTAGGGATAGGGGTTAGGGTTTAGGGTTAGGTTTTAGAGGTTAGGGTCAGGCTACGGTAGATGGAGGGTTAGGGTCAGGCTGCGGTACATGGAGGATTTAGGGTTAGGGTTTAGGGTTAGGCTGCAGGGGGGAGGGTTAGGGTCAGGCTGCGGTAGATGGAGTGTTCAGGGTTAGGGGTTAGGATTAGGGTAGTGATAGGGTAGGATTAGGGTTAGAAATAGGCAGAGTAGGGACTATTTTTACTTACCATATCGGTGCACGGAGCTTTCGGTGCTCCGTGGATTGCAATGCCTATTCTAGGCACATGCAATCGAAAATTGGAATCGGGACATTCAAAATTGAGAATATCGTACCGGAGACCCACACCCCCTCATATTCGGTACTTCATTACCACGGTCACATGACCTCTCTGTACACACTATTTGTGTCCCTGTGTTGTGGAGACAGCTTTCTTGAGTATTTATGTACATTTAACCTTTGGACAACAAAATCACAAGAAACTACTCGAGCGTGTAGCTATGTTACCTTACTCCACCATTTAGAGCACAGGTGTTGGACAAGTTTACATTGTGAAGCCATAGAAGTGTGTAAGAAGACAGAAGGCCGGCCAGGTAGAGATGAGTTATTGCATTTGTTTGTTATTCTTTCCGGTGGAAGACTTTCTATGGTATAGCTCCGGGTTCTATGCACAGAGTTTCCCTGAATTGTGAACCTTCCCACAGACTATTCTGAGACATCTGAGATCTTTTGCGTTTCTTTTCATGTGAAGCCAACATTTTCTCCTCTTCAACGGAACTGGAGTAACTGCTTTTACGTATAAAAATAGATAAAAGAAAAGTCTTAATGATAATCACAAATCATACAGAAGAAGGCCTATGAATAAATCGTCACACTTCTTTAATAAAACAAGCTGACTCTATTAACCAGCTGGCCTTGTATTGTAAGAAAAAAAAATGTAGGTCTACATTAAATTAAATTTACAGGAAAACAAGATATGCGTTTATTGAGAGCGGGGAAAAAGACAGCTGGCAAGAATCAGAAGAAATTAAAGTCTAGAACAATCACGTCAGTCAGGTATGAAGTTTATATTAAATTAAATTAAAAGAGCTAAGTAAGAGAAATAGCATTCATGGCAAAAATTGTTTCAATGCACTTAACTTATTTAGGTGACTCCCTAAATGATCTACTGAGCCAGTACAAGGCATTGT
>WWET01000964.1:89267-103786 GCA_011038615.1 Limnodynastes dumerilii
AGAGGGAGATAAGAGCATTAAGGGAGGTATAATTTGTAGAGAGGGATGTAACAGAGGGGGGTGGATGGTGTAATGTGTGGAGAGGGATGTAACAGAAGTGTAATACATCATATGGGGAAGGTATAATATTTCCAGGAGAAGTGTAACATGTAATTTGGGGAGTAGGATGTATCTGAATGGGGGAGGTATAATAAATAATATGAGAAGAGGAAAATGTAATCTTGAGCCTAAAATTAACCTAAACTGAGCCTTACATATAAATGTTACGCTAACTGTTATATTTCTTTAAAGTTAATTATTTTGGACTCAGTAAATAAATCATTTTTGGTAAGTGGTACTTCACCCGGTTCCTTAGCGGGTAAGTGGTACTCAGCAAATAAAGGTTGAGAACCCCTGTAATAGATAATGTTTTTGCTAAAAATATTTAATAGATAATATTTCGGAAACTAATCATGAATGGAAACTTTTTTTTCTAAATATTTGACTTCATTGAGACAGACCTAGAAAATGTACATATGTTTGTAATGCTGGCACAACTCCCTGGTAAACATGGCAGCTCCTTGACACTCTTACAGGGCCTTCTGTGTTCCAGCAATGGAATCTACATAAGTCCAATAGTCTATAGCTACAGCATGGTTGGCAACTTTTGCAAATGATTAACATTAAGATTGTGATAGCACTATTACGACTCTGCACTAAAGGGGTGTGTCCTGTGAATAGCTCCTCCCATGGATGTGTCTAGTGCTACCAGTAAAACTATTTCTCAATAAAAAATGGCAGGATCAGTATTTATTGATTGGTAAATTATCAGTGAATAAATACTTCCAGTAGTTGTTGTAAAGACTGTGGATAGAAGATCTGCTGACTTTTTCACCTTTACAGAAAAACTAAAAGTAGGTGACACTGCAGATGATTAACAAGAGACAAAACTGTTTTTGTTTTTTTTCTTTTCTGTCTCCATTGAAGTCATGTTGTCTTAGATAACATCTAGGCCTCTGGGAAAATGTCCACCTTCATAGGCCTCAATGCAGGGAAATATTACACATTTTCTAAATTCTGTCATCATACAGCAATGACTTATTGAAGTGAATCAGCATCAGGGAGATTGCCAAACACTTCAGGGAGTCAGGGAGATAACCAGCTCTTCAGGCAGTCTCCCTGATATTCATGGTGAGTTTGTAACTATGAACTACAATTTAAGTTAAGGCACTGGAAACTTTTAGCAGGATAAACTGATATGTCAGAGTATGACACGGAGTGGGTGTGATGTGACAATAAGAGATGGAGACAAAATGGCTTAAGTAGAAAGGGAAATAGAGAAACGGATGCATGGGACGATAATGAGGCTTAGGGTGCAGTGTGTATAAATTGAATAGGGGTTTAGTGAATGCAATGGCCAAAGTGCCTTGAGGCCTATTAAGCGGGTTGCACAAATGAAATGGAAACACAGAATGCGGGATGTTGGCATTGAATTAGGAACTAATAAAGTTTGTGTTTGAATTCTGCCCTGTTGTTTGGGCACCAGAGTTATTACAGAGACCTGTGTCTCTAAGTATACATCCGGTCTGACTGGGACCATTATTCTTTACCATTTGCATTTCTAAAGAAACTTAGGGATTAGTTCCTCATTACACAGATTTTTCATACCATCACAGCAGCAAACGTCTATTATATGCTGTTAATCAATGTCTATGCCCGACCCAGACCTAGAATTTAAAACACTTGGATCCAAGAGCAAAAGATTTAGAAGAATTTACCATCACTGGGACACATTATCGAGACCTACTGTTTAAGACGTTCAGATAGAAATCCACATTGATAAAGAGAGTAACATAAACAAGGTAGAGATAACAGCATGTATTAAGAATGAATTTATAACACTGGAAGTAAAAGGTACAAAACGCTATAAAATAGTCACAAATGTGAAATGAGGTCAAATAAACATAAAATAAATGTAAAAGAATTTTTCACACATACATTTTGTGATCTGGGACCTGATCTTAAGCTTTGTACGACAGCCGAATTCTGCGCACTGATTGCTTAATTCGGCAGTGTTTCTGGTAGCGCACACGTGTGCCAGGTGTTACGATATGGAAATCTAGGCGTCCGGCACTTAGTTCCTTTTACCTGGAGATCCGTATGTCAGTGTGGTACATCCCCTTTTACATAAATGTTATAGTAGGGGCAGGTTTTAGTGGTTTCATACAGTCGTACAGTTCGCTGATCCACATGGCAGACTTATGGCAGCATAAGTCATATACAGACGCACAAGAGAGGGGAGTGATGGAGGGCTTTACTCTCCTCTTCTGTGCAGACTGCTTGATATCCATGTGTGCGGTAAACGGATCAGAACCCTAGTTATGGGCACATTTTACATTTCTATGTTTCCTGAGCTTACGATTTCTCTTTGTAAAATTCAGTTTTAAACTTTTATTTAAATTTGTTCTTAAAGTTATGATCGCAGGATCCTGCCTTGAACTTTGATCCAGATTTTAAACCCGATATAGAGTAAGGGTTAAACCCAGCCCTTACTGTACAAGTTAAAAGCCTCCCACCTTTGCGTTCTTACTGTACACAATCCACCCCGCCATCGGTAAGACTTATAGCACGGTTATGAAATTCGGAGATTCCCGCTTGTAAGCACCAGAAACGGCCACATTTCATAAGTCTTAATCCTTTCCATAATTATGTCCTAGGGGCGACTGTTACATTCTAATTCTCATCAACACAGAATGCAGGAAGATATTTAGTGGGTTAAACCAAATGCTCACTGGGAAAATCAGTGACAAGTGCTGGATTTCTATGGCTGTCATGCCCTCTGAGTGGGTATGAGCAGAAGGTATTTTAGTCAGCTCATCCCTAATCTTGGGTTAAGAAGCCGACACTTTGTGGGACTCTGTAAGAGCTTCTTATTATCTTTCCAGCCTTTGATCTGTTCCTGTTGCCTTATAACATCTTGCAGAAAGTAATCGGTTTGATATTGCACATGGGGCCAGATCCTGACCTACGTTCCCATTACGTTTCATCTCGTAGCGTATTTACGCTGGCGTATTTTCTATGCACTCCCTTAGGCACTCCCCACGATTGTACATACTTTGGCCATTTTACGCTTCCCAAACCCTACCTTAACTTTTCAAAGCGTAACTACTGACAAACGTAAAGCCTTCACGTGCATTAGTGTCTAAGCACGCCCATACTGTACGATTGAAATGCCTCCCCCCCCCCGCCTCCGAAGCATAATGACAGGTGTAGTAATTACGCTTCCCTTCGGGCCATATTCAGAGATCCGTTTTCGAGGGGATTTCCGTGCATATTTTTAGGATCAGATCAACTGCACATGCGTAGTAACTTTATGTATGTAGTTTAAGTTGACTATCTATCACCCTTTCAGTGAAATTACTTCACTGAAAGGGTGATAGATAAGTGAAATATTCTCCCATCTGAGGTGGTTGAGGCCAATACAGTAGAACAATTTAAACATGCTTGGGATAAATATAAGGGTATCCTAAATTGTAACCCAAATTGAGGGTAAATAGGGTCTAGGGTCAGTATAGTTTTCAATAAACAAATGGGCAGACTAGATGGGCCATGTGGCTCTTATCTGCCGTCACTTTCTATGTTTCTATGTTTCTATATACGCACGTAGGTGCCTAACGGACGTACATGTGAATCGCACTTGGAGACATACTCACGGAAATCAGACGTACGGGAAAATTTACATAAAAGTGGGTGGGGCATATAAATGAATGCATGGAGGCGGGAGAGAGAGTGTTGAGTTTGTTGGTGGGTGTTTCCTTGCTCCGGCCATGCGTGTAATTGCGTACATAATAAAAAGGATCTCTGAATACGGACTTCATTCATAGTTACGCTGTTGATACTAGTATGGTACGTACGTTCGAAGTTATGTGGCATAACATCTGCCGCATGCATGCGCAGTACATACAAAATAGCGTTTTTACATCTCCGGCTAGTGTACTTAGTTCTGGATCTACCACATATTGTCTACCCTGGGTTACATAGTGACATATAAAGACTACGTAATCTGCTGGCGCTATATAAAAACCTATTAATAACTAAAATAAAATAAATAAATGAGTAATTGATAATCATATCATTGATTGACGAAACAATTAATGTTTTTAATGTGTTTGTTTATAATTTATGTAAATTTATTAAAATGTGGTCATTTTAAATGGTTGGAAATGGTGATTTTTACTTGAACAGCGACACCTAATATATTTATTGGCACTGTGTTCTTTGTATTTATGGTGCTATGTTAGTTTTCAACTTAACTTGTCTCTAGTAAGAGTTGGCTTATTAAAGAGATCCCTTGAAGGGCAGACTTTGGGCTGGATCCAGACTTAAGAATGAGCTTGAAATTAAGAGAGGAAAGTTACTCCTGGACAAAACCATGCTGATTGCAGGGGGAGGCATATAAAGTTTATTCTATGCATGCAGTGAAAATACTTTGCTTTTGCTTCCTGCACATAGTTACTGGTCAGCTTCATTTTTACACTGTTATTTAGACTTGGAAACATCCCCTCTCATCTCTAATACTGTTTGCAGCAGATGAAATATGACTGCCCTGCAGTCAGCATGGTTTAGCCCAGGAATAACTTTCCTCTCTTATTTTAAATCTGTGAATCAGGTCCTTCATTCCTAAATCTTAGTTTTGACCTCCGATCCAGACTTAGCAGTTACAGTTGCTAGCTATGTATATGAAGTTCTCTAGGGCTACAGTGGGATTCTCTAGCTACCTGTGGAAAATGGACAAGAGGCCTAAATAGAGAGACATTGCTGATGTAAAACCAACTTGCTGGTATTTGTATATAGGTTGGACAATAGAACCCATACAAGGAGAAAGCAAACAATGGGCCTGATTCAGACTTAAGAGAGTGCTTAAAAAAAGAGAGGAAAGTTACTCCTGGGCTAAACCATGTTAATTGCAGGGGAGTCATAGTTCATCTGTTGTAACCAGTGTTAGAGTTGAGAGGTGATTCCTATCCCAAGTCTAAATAACAGTGTGATAGTAAACCTGGTCAGTATCTGTGTGCAGTAAGCAATTCAAAGATATATTCCTGCATGCAAAGAATACAATTACCTTGACTCCCCCTGAAATCAACATGGTTTATCCCAGGAGTAACTTTCCTCTCTTATTTTAGGCACCTTCTTAAAATATTTAAAGACCACACGGAGTCAATCTACGTAGTAGATAATTTCACAAATCTCCGCAACGAAGAAGCAGAAGCTTCTTATGTGTGAATACGGCCCATATTCCTTACAATTTTTTATTTGCTTTGATGGCTTCTTTAATGTATCTTGTAATCATTTCTTGACAGCTCTTGTTGATTGTATATGACAGGACATCACTAAGAAAAGAAAAAATAAAGAAAAATATGGTGTCATAAAAGAGTAGTATAATCCAGCAACTCGGTAGCTGAGAAATTATTAAATTAATCAAACAATCAACATAACTGCAAAAGTTTTAGGCAGGTGTGAAAAAAATGCTGCCAAGAAATAATGCTACAAAAAAATAATAGTTAATAGTTTATTTTTTTTATCAACTAATAAAACGAAAAGTGAATGAACAGAATATAAATCAAATCAATATTTGATGTGACCACCTTCAAAACAGCATCAATTCTTCTAGATACACTTGCTCACAGTGTTTGAGGGAACTTGGCAGGGAGGTTGTTCCAAATATCTTGGAGAACTAAGCACAGATCTCCTGTGGATGTAGGCTTGCTCAAACCCTTCTGTCTCTTCATGTAATCCCAGAAAGACTTGATGATGTTAAGATATGGGCTCTGTGGGGCCATAACATCACTTCCAGGACTCCTTGTTCTTTTCTATGCTAAAGATAGTACTTAATTACATTTGGAGCCAATCAGACGCCAATACAGGTACCTGCCTGTATTTTTCAGCCTTAGAACACCATTAATCCTGACCAAGGGCCAGATTCAGTTAAGAAGAGAGATAAGAACGATGAGGTTCTTAATTATACGCATGGCAACTCCTTTGACACACCCTCGTTTTTGCTGTTCTTAACTGACTTAAGAATGCCAAAAGCTGCCTTATCTTCCTGTGTGTGTGTATCTTCTTAAGTTGGTAAAGTGCGCCCTGTCTGGCCCAGTTAAATGCCTCCCCACACCCACTTTTCTTAACTTCCTTCTTAACTTTTCCTGGCATGCCCCTTCTTACTTATCTTATTGTGAACGGCTGCGTAAATCTCTCTCAAGGAATCAACGTTCTTAAACCCTACGTAGGTTGTGTAAATGAAGGTACTATGCATGCGCAGTTTAACTGTTCTTAAAATTAGCACGGAAATATCAGCAACTTCTTAACCGTCAATCAGGTCCCAAATCCCCAACTCCATTTGGCGGCATTTGCCCCAAACTCGTAAGGAACTGCCACCATGCTTCATTATTGCCTGCAGACACTAATTATTGTTCCAGCCTGTTACAGCCAAATATTTCAAAATTGAGTCATCAGCACCTGCTGCCATTTTTCTACACCCCAGTTCCTATGTTTTCGTGCATAGTTGAGACGCTTGGCCTTGTTTCCACATCGAAGGTATGACTTTTTTAGCGCAACTCTCCCATAAAGACCACTTCTGACCAGACTTCTCCGAATAGTAAGGAATTAGCCAGTTCTGAGCGGATGGCATTGCTGGACATCTTTTAATTTGGAAGGGAAGTAAGCATGATGTGTCCTTCATCTGCGGCACTTGGTCGACCACTGTGTCTAAGGTCCCCAACCTTTCTTTGTGCCTCTTCAAAAGAGCTTGAACAGCACATCTTCTGCTGTGTCCTCATGTGAAATATGAATGCATCAGAAGTCTAGATAGTATGGCGGGCACTTTAGCATGTCCGCATTGTACTATTTATATTCCTGCCCCTCCAACTTAGGGCATACCCGCTCGCCGTTGAAAACACTTCCAATACAGAGAGATGCAGATCGATGCTGAGATTGCGGAGGGCGTGCATGCATGTTCACAAACTGCAGGCAAAATCCCAGTCCTAGCAAAGTCTGGAACTAGTCCAATGACCTAAAATGACTTCCTCACCTAGAATTACATGGAGATGGTGAGTTAGTGCAATGCAAACATTTGTTAATTAGGATTGTTATTAAAGCTGCCAAGTAACTCAAATGTAATGAACAGTAAAGAGCTGTGTTATGTGACGCATCATGGAGCGAGTAATCTACCTTTCACAATTACACCGGATAGGATCCAGACATAATCACACCGGACAGGATCCAGACATCATAACTCCAGACAGGATCCAGACATAATCACACCGGACAGGATCCAGACATAATCACTCCGGATTGAATCCAGACATAATCACACCGGACAGGATCCAGACATAATCACACCGAACAGGATCCAGACATAATCACTCCGGACAGGATCCAGACATAATCACTCCGGATAGAATCCAGACATAATCACTCCAGACAGGATCCAGACATAATCACACCAGACAGGATCCAGACATAATCAAACTGGACAGAATCCAGACATTGGGCCTAATCCAGACTTATGGCCGTTTTACGTACACAAGCGTACCCGAGTTCTGCACTGCTAAGTTTAATGAATGCCCCCTGGCACTCCCCTTTCATGTACTTTTTTTCGAATTTTTTTTTATGATTGGGTGAGTGTACCGATCGGAATACTCACCCATTCATTTTCGCAGGACTTGAAACACCCGCCGCTGACAGCTGTGGAGAGGTGAGCAACCTCTCCGGGGACTTTTACTGTTAGGGAGGGTTAGGGTTAGGCTGTTAGGAAGTGTTAAGTTAGTGTTGGAGGAGGGGGGTTAGGATTAGGCCCTTAGGAAGGAAGGATAGGGGTCTGGATGCGGGAAGGGGGGGTCTTAGGGTTATGCTGTAGAGAAGGGAGGGTTAGGGTCAGGCTAGGGAAAAGGGAGGGTTAGGGTCAGGCTGCGGGGAAGGGAGGGTTAGGGTCAGGCTGCGGGGAAGGGAGGGTTAGGGTAATGGAAGGGGAGGGTTAGGGTCAGAATTAGGGGAAGGGTTGAAGTTAGTTTTTAGGCTTACCTATCAGAGTGCCGTGTTCGTCATCGAGGCATAAGCAATCGATATCCAAGCCAGTTCGTAACTGACTGGGAGAGAACAGCCCTATTAAAATAGGGCCTTTTTTAGCGGGGACCCATACCCCGCACGCACATACCTTAATTGATTAACAAGTTCGGAACCCTACCTTAACTTTTCCTTGCGCATCTCTGCTCGTACGTAAGGGCCTAACCCAGCCCACACTGTACAATTTAAATGCACAGGCTTACATTCCATAACAGTTATCACCCTCTCTATGTACTATTTACATACACCCTTGTCACTTAGCGCATGGCGTGAATAATTGATATTCGCATCCTTCCCCGCAATCATTAACACTTTCAGGTTAGAGGATCCTGATTAATACTGTGAATTCGGAGCATGCTCAGAAATTTCACAGTTAAACGCCTCTTTTGCGGAAGTCTTAATCCGGTTCATTGTTAACAATGTTCGGCCTTAAATGATTATTTCTGTACCCAGTTGAAGTTAAATATGTGTCTCACTAATGGCTGGAAATCAGGATAGTACATGGGGGCTTTACTGTCCAGTTAGTACACCTCCCCCTCCCATGACGCACGCATCTCACCCCATCCTGACATCAGAAACCATTTCCATTGCGGAATAAAGGATCAGGGGCTGTAAAAGCTATGTGTTAAGTGCGAACACTGGAGTGGAGACTTTAGATCGGGCGGTTTCTGTGGAGTAGAGGGGATGGAATGCAGATTGCAGAGGATCAAGGAGGAAGTTGTCAGAGACAGGGGCGGAGCTACCATTGGCGCAACAGGTGCAGTAGCACCATGCTGATACAAGGACCCGCAGCCGTCATCACCAGCATCGCAAAAGCTACCCCACCGGGCTACCTGGGATATCACCAGGGCCAAAGCATATTTATTGCACCTTGGCCCACAGTTCACTAGTTCTGCTTCTGGTGGTGAAATGGGATCAGCCAAGAGGCGAGAGGGATCCCATGAGGTAAGTGGGAATGGGATCTAGGGGACTGATTGAGGGAGGAGAGGATATGAGTAGTGAGGGCGCTTCCTCAGTCAATGGTGGGGCAAAGAGAAGACAGAGGGGGATAACTGGAGGGTGTGGATGGGGAAAGGATGAGTGGGATATCAATTCTAATGGAGAGGAATTTGGAGGTGAAGAAAGTAGCAGAGAGATGGATGTTGGAAGACAGAGATAGATGGTTGGAAGGCAGAGATGGATGGTGGAAGGCAGAGATGGATGGTTAGAAGGCAGAGATGGATGGTTAGAAGGCAGAGATGGATGGTTGGAAGACAGAGATGGATGGTTGGAAGGCAGAGATGGATGGTGGAAGGCAGAGATGGATGGTTGGAAGGCAGAGATGGATGGTGGAAGGCAGATATGGATGGTTAGAAGGCAGAGATGGATGGTTGGAAGGCAGAGATGGATGGTTGGAAGGCAGAGATGGATGGTTGGAAGGCAGAGATGGATGGTTGGAAGGCAGAGATGGATGGTTGGAAGGCAGAGATGGATGGTTGGAAGGCAGAGATGGATGGTTGGAAGGCAGAGATGGATGGTTGGAAGGCAGAGATGGATGGTTAGAAGGCAAAGATTGATGGTGGAAGGCAGAGATGGATGGTTGGAAGGCAGAGATGGATGGTTGGAAGGCAGAGATGGATGGGTGGAAGGCAGAGATGGATGGTTGGAAGGCAGAGATGGATGGTTGGAAGGCAGAGATGGATGGTTGGAAGGCAGAGATGGATGGTTGGAAGGCAGAGATGGATGGTTGGAAGGCAGAGATGGATGGTTGGAAGGCAGAGATGGATGGTTGGAAGGCAGAGATGGATGGTTGGAAGGCAGAGATGGATGGTTGGAAGGCAGAGATGGATGGTTGGAAGGCAGAGATGGATGGTTGGAAGGCAGAGATGGATGGTTGGAAGGCAGAGATGGATGGTTGGAAGGCAGAGATGGATGGTTGGAAGGCAGAGATGGATGGTTGGAAGGCAGAGATGGATGGTTGGAAGGCAGAGATGGATGGTTGGAAGGCAGAGATGGATGGTTGGAAGGCAGAGATGGATGGTTGGAAGGCAGAGATGGATGGTTGGAAGGCAGAGATGGATGGTTGGAAGGCAGAGATGGATGGTTGGAAGGCAGAGATGGATGGTTGGAAGGCAGAGATGGATGGTTGGAAGGCAGAGATGGATGGTTGGAAGGCAGAGATGGATGGTTGGAAGGCAGAGATGGATGGTTGGAAGGCAGAGATGGATGGTTGGAAGGCAGAGATGGATGGTTGGAAGGCAGAGATGGATGGTTGGAAGGCAGAGATGGATGGTTGGAAGGCAGAGATGGATGGTTGGAAGGCAGAGATGGATGGTTGGAAGGCAGAGATGGATGGTTGGAAGGCAGAGATGGATGGTTGGAAGGCAGAGATGGATGGTTGGAAGGCAGAGATGGATGGTTGGAAGGCAGAGATGGATGGTTGGAAGGCAGAGATGGATGGTTGGAAGGCAGAGATGGATGGTTGGAAGGCAGAGATGGATGGTTGGAAGGCAGAGATGGATGGTTGGAAGGCAGAGATGGATGGTTGGAAGGCAGAGATGGATGGTTGGAAGGCAGAGATGGATGGTTGGAAGGCAGAGATGGATGGTTGGAAGGCAGAGATGGATGGTTGGAAGGCAGAGATGGATGGTTGGAAGGCAGAGATGGATGGTTGGAAGGCAGAGATGGATGGTTGGAAGGCAGAGATGGATGGTTGGAAGGCAGAGATGGATGGTTGGAAGGCAGAGATGGATGGTTGGAAGGCAGAGATGGATGGTTGGAAGGCAGAGATGGATGGTTGGAAGGCAGAGATGGATGGTTGGAAGGCAGAGATGGATGGTTGGAAGGCAGAGATGGATGGTTGGAAGGCAGAGATGGATGGTTGGAAGGCAGAGATGGATGGTTGGAAGGCAGAGATGGATGGTTGGAAGGCAGAGATGGATGGTTGGAAGGCAGAGATGGATGGTTGGAAGGCAGAGATGGATGGTTGGAAGGCAGAGATGGATGGTTGGAAGGCAGAGATGGATGGTTGGAAGGCAGAGATGGATGGTTGGAAGGCAGAGATGGATGGTTGGAAGGCAGAGATGGATGGTTGGAAGGCAGAGATGGATGGTTGGAAGGCAGAGATGGATGGTTGGAAGGCAGAGATGGATGGTTGGAAGGCAGAGATGGATGGTTGGAAGGCAGAGATGGATGGTTGGAAGGCAGAGATGGATGGTTGGAAGGCAGAGATGGATGGTTGGAAGGCAGAGATGGATGGTTGGAAGGCAGAGATGGATGGTTGGAAGGCAGAGATGGATGGTTGGAAGGCAGAGATGGATGGTTGGAAGGCAGAGATGGATGGTTGGAAGGCAGAGATGGATGGTTGGAAGGCAGAGATGGATGGTTGGAAGGCAGAGATGGATGGTTGGAAGGCAGAGATGGATGGTTGGAAGGCAGAGATGGATGGTTGGAAGGCAGAGATGGATGGTTGGAAGGCAGAGATGGATGGTTGGAAGGCAGAGATGGATGGTTGGAAGGCAGAGATGGATGGTTGGAAGGCAGAGATGGATGGTTGGAAGGCAGAGATGGATGGTTGGAAGGCAGAGATGGATGGTTGGAAGGCAGAGATGGATGGTTGGAAGGCAGAGATGGATGGTTGGAAGGCAGAGATGGATGGTTGGAAGGCAGAGATGGATGGTTGGAAGGCAGAGATGGATGGTTGGAAGGCAGAGATGGATGGTTGGAAGGCAGAGATGGATGGTTGGAAGGCAGAGATGGATGGTTGGAAGGCAGAGATGGATGGTTGGAAGGCAGAGATGGATGGTTGGAAGGCAGAGATGGATGGTTGGAAGGCAGAGATGGATGGTTGGAAGGCAGAGATGGATGGTTGGAAGGCAGAGATGGATGGTTGGAAGGCAGAGATGGATGGTTGGAAGGCAGAGATGGATGGTTGGAAGGCAGAGATGGATGGTTGGAAGGCAGAGATGGATGGTTGGAAGGCAGAGATGGATGGTTGGAAGGCAGAGATGGATGGTTGGAAGGCAGAGGAGTAGTGAGGGCGCTTCCTCAGTCAATGTGGGGCAAAGAGAAGACAGAGGGGGATAACTGGAGGGTGTGGATAGGGAAAGGATGAGTGGGGTATCAATTCTAATGGAGATGAATTTGGAGGTGAAGGGTGGAAGGCAGAGATGGATGGTTGGAAGGCAGAGATGGATGGTTGGAAGGCAGAGATGGATAGTTGGAAGGCAGAGATGGATGGATGGATGGAAGGCAGAGATTGATTGTTAGAAGGCAGATATTGATGGGTGGAAGGCAGATATTGATGGGTGGAAGGCAGATATTGATGGGTGGAAGGCAGAGATGGATGGTTGGAAGGCAGAGATCGATGGATGGAAGGCAGAGATCGATGGATGGATGGAAGGCAGAAATGGATGGATGGAAGGCAGAAATGGATGGATGGAAGGCAGAGATGGATGATTGGAAGGCAGAGATGGATTGTTAGAAGGCAGATATTGATGGGTGGAAGGCAGAAATGGATGGATGCAAGGCAGAGATGGATGGTTGGAAGGCAGAGATGGATGATTGGAAGGCAGAGATGGATGGATGAAAGGCAGAGATGGATAGTTAGAAGGCAGAGATTGATGGTTGGAAGGCAAGGGATAAGAGGGGAAAGAAATGAGGTGAAGGTAGCATAGAGGTGAGGTGGGTTGGATGAGATGAGATGACTGGGAAGAGATGAGAGACACTTAGAGCTGTAGGAGGAGAGCTCCTTCAAATTAGGAAAGTCTGCAATTGAGTGGGACTTCCTACAAAGGCTTTCAGCAATGCAGGAGTGTGGTAGGGAAATTGTGGTAGTAGGGCAGGCCGAATCAAGGGCAGTGGAGAGGGCTTGGTTGTAAAGGGAGGTCGCAGGGTTGGGGCAGGTCTTGGTGGAGAGAGGTGAGAGGAGAGCGCTGAGGGAAGACTGCAGTGTCATAGGTGGCAGTTTGTGCTGTGCGAGAGTGTGGTTGCGGGAGGGAGGAGGGGACTGCAGACTGCGTAACAATCCAGTAACATCTATGTAATAGACAATATACGATCCGGCTGCATGGAATAAAGGGAATGCCGGGAATGTCCTGTGTTCCACATCTGCTCAGTTTAGCTGCAGATGCTAAATACAGGTGGTACGGGCGAGTGATCATTTTCAGACCTGATTATTATGCTGATTGGGTTAGGGACAGGGTGGCACCTGTTTCTTCGACAGTCCCTTTATGGAATGGATCCTGCCCTCTGTGCGTTTACTGTGCGCATGGAGGTCAGGCGGTCTGAACGGAAGAAGGGAGTAAATGCCCCTGTTACTACCCTCTCTCTCGTGGAGACATTAGGTGGCTTACTCTGCCATAAGGAAGCCTTAAGTCACATGTGCGGATCAGTGGACCGTAAAACGGCTGATCCGTGCGTAACCCCTAAACCCCCCCCAGACTGTACTTTTTTAAACGCGGAGTTTAGGATGCGGATCCACTGCGGAACATTGGTCATCTTGAGTGTGGAATTTGGCTCTCATGCGGGGGTATGGATCGGGTCCAGTTTCTGTGGGCCACCTACTTTCTTTTTATTCCTTGAAATACCTTAGCAGTGTTGTGCCTCATAGACTAACATGTGCCAGAGCTGCCCTGACTCCATAGATGTGTCACAGCTGAGAAAGCTCCTGTGAGTAGGAGCCATTGCTGGGTTTCTTTGTTGGTAAAAGCAGCAGAAAATCAAAGCAAAGTTCGTCTGAAATTCCAAAAAGCAAGATCTGCAGAGCAGTGAGGTAGTAAATGTGGGAGGGGGAGAGAGAGGAGTCCCACATCCTGCACTGGTCAGCCAGGCTGCCAATCCACAGGGTGTACATTCTCCTGGGTTTTAACTAGGAGTCGCACTACTCCGCCAGTACACATCGTGCAGGAGATCGAGGGAGGAACAGACTTGTTCTCACAGGCAGCGCCTCGCTGGCACATTCACCGCCAGGCACACACCAGGAACCGGGGGACTGGGGACACTGCAGATCCTCCAGGAACACGTGCAGACCAGCGATCGTATCGCATCAGAAGCAGCTTTCCTCCTCCTCCCGTCCCCGATCCGTCGCAAACTTTCAATAGATCGATTATACTATAAACAAGTGTGTGGGGAGCTGTGATCTGCTGGGAATTCCTATAGCAACAAGTGAGAAGACCAGAAGCTGAGCAACTTCATACATCACAGTCACTGGGGGTCTGCTGGAAGCCTCATAGGGTGTAATAATGAGAAATATTTGGATACTGCTTACATTTGGCTTATTGGCCCTCGTGTCCGGGGAGACGGTGAGTTTACATTACTCTTACCTGCCTATGGCCAGTGTGTTCCTATAATCTGCCTTTCAGACATTGCAGCGTGTGGCTGTGATTGTATTATTGTGCTTTGTATAGCATTGGATCTGGTGCATGAAGTATATTGGAGAT